>JAYEVH010000277.1:0-212277 GCA_036346255.1 Ampelocalamus luodianensis | reverse complement strand
TCGCTTTGTCAATAGGTTTTGACCAATTCCAGAGTTAGTAGTGTTCTTGAATCTTTGACTCATTTGAGCTTTGCTCTTTTAGCCTTTTAACACTTAAGCTTTCAGAGCAAGCTTAGTGGAAAACAAATATGGGTGGGTAATTTAAGAAGATGTGTTAACACCAACCTAACTCTGTAATGTTTCTTAAAGAGGCTTGTGCTAAGAAAGTCCGAGATGAAATCGCTCCCGACTTTGGTGTTGGCAACTATGAACTCGGTGCTTAGAAATCTTATTGTTCCAATGGAGTTTTGGACCTTAACACTAGTAGAGTCAAATCAATCTAAAAATTCAAGCATTAGTTGATTCCCAAAGCCAAGAGATGAAATCCTAGTTGATGAAGGAATAAATGGATTTAGAGTGAACGTTAAAGAAATCGAAGTTAATCGTAGTTTTCAATAGGCCATTGATCATGTTGAATAGCAAGTAGCAGATTAGAGGCTCTTTCCATTAAGTTGTTTAGTAGAAGCTTGATTAAATCACTTAACTAGTAAGTACAATTTTTTTAGTTGCTAGCTCTGGCAATTCAATTAAAAGAGTAAAATTTATCATAAGCCAAGAATTGAGTTATAGGTTAATTAATCGATAGACCTTATGCTATAATCTCATGTCGAATTCATAACCAATTCAATTCAACTCTAAATCAAACATTTTTCTGTCTCTAAATTCATCTAAAATCAAAATCTTTCTTCGGTATTATTTTCATAATTGTTGGAGACTTTTGGCATTCTGGTGTTTATTCGTTGTTTTTCGCTTTGGCAGTTTTTATCGTTAGATGACGTTGATTACGAGAGAGATCCTCTGCAGCAAGTCAAATATCTCTAGCAAGGCAAAGGCAAGCAGTTTGATCATATCCACTCCATCCCATTACTTTTAAAATCTAATACTTTGTTTTACTTGTATGTATGCATGCTTTTGTGTCAATGATTAATTTTACCGAATAGAGGTAGCTAATCCTATTGCATTGTTTCCCTTAAATTGCTCACCCCTACCACAACCATAAGTTATTATTCTCACTGGTGAATTAGAGCCCGGTGAATGATTTATGGTATTTTATTTATCTTTACGATATGACGCTTAGCAATGCTTAGATACCGGTAGAATTGGGCGGTTATGGACTTATGTCGGTAACTTTGATCACCCAAAACTTGCTATTACTTATATTTCATACCTGGAGTTTTGTTTATTTGTGCAAACAAAAAAAAAACTAAAAACAAAATGGTTTGGACGTGGGTGAAACTTGGTTGTTTTCTTGGGTGCACGGGTTCAAATGCGTACTGGGAAATGGTTCATCAGCTCCCAGTTTGAAGGATGTCACCCATGTCATGTAAGGACCGAGTTACTTGTGTCACTAAGCCAAGCGATATTTGCGTGCTAACCACACTAGAGGGAAATGAGACCTCTCTTGACTAAGTACTTTGGGGGTGTTAATTAATGAGTCGCGGGTGGGTTGCATATGGGGTATATGCAACATGGACATGTTTGTGGGGAGGGGAGCACCGCCGAGGTCGGTGTCTCCGCTCCACGATGGGTCCTTGTGATCTATATTTCGCCGGCAGATCACTAAGGGTTAACCCCATACGTATGGCTCTTGATTAGCTCTTTCCATTGGAAATGTCTCAGAGGACTTAGCCGTGTTCGGCATACCAAAGGTAGTGTGCTTCATCCGTGGCCAAAAGGCGGTCCAAGTATGGGTACATGGTACACCCTCGCAGGTTTTTGATCTATTCGAATAGCCTCGCCCTAGGTTATGGACATGCTTGGTAAGGTCGCAAGAACTAGACTACAACCTTTAAAATTAAAACTTGATGGGTTGGTATGAATGGATATTTATACTATTGTTGTGGTGACTATCGTTAGTCACTTCCAGATGTCTTTATTGTCATTATTATTATTTTGTATCGTTATTTCAACAATTACAAACAGTTTGTCAAATTGCTTTGAATCTATTACATTATTGCAAATGAAAACTTGCTTTATGCTAAAAGTAAGTCCAGAGCCCCGTCCACTTAAATAAAGCTTGCATGTAGTTAATTATAGTTCTATTACCCTTACACGTCAGTCTTGCGAGTACAAAAATAATTTTTGTATTCAGTTGCTTTGCTTAATGTTTTTGTTGCAGAGGAAGAAGGTGAGCCCCAAGGGCTTCCCTTTGTGAGATGTACTGGTTTGACGACTAGCTTGCGGCCGGTTGGTTGCCTTGTGGGTAAAGGCACACTAATTGGCTCTTTTGTTTATTGCTATCTTATGGCCCTTTTGTTTCCGCTGTCTTATTGTTATTTAGTTGCTATTTTGGCCGGTTGGCCCTTGTTGTAATAAATCTCTATTATGTATGTATTTTATTGTTGTGTTTCAGTTCTATGCAATTGAATGGAATTGATGCATAATTTTGTGAAGAGGTGTGTATACTGCAGTTCTGGGAAGTATACATATCTCGAGGCTTGGTTTATTTGATTTGTGATACTAAGGCCAGGTGGTTGGTTAAGCATTACAAGCCAAATAAACTAGAGTCCTCACAAAGTTGGTATCAGAGCCATACTGACCGTAGAAACCCCTAGCTTGGTCGTCTTTAGGATATTTTGAAAAACTTATTTTCAAAATGTCAAATGGTTTATGAAAACTTAAGTAAGTTCTCAGATTTTACTCCTTACCTATCTTAGCTTGCTCATCTTGCCTTATTCTTGTTGAGTTTTCGAAAAAGTTGTTCCCCTCTCTTCTCCTTTCAAAGTTAGTTGGTTATCGGTTAAATTCGGTTTGGGGAATAATGAGAGTTAAAAATATGAAGTGTTGGTTGGTATTTAGTGAAGATTTGAAGCACTCGGAGTTGAAGCACTTATCTCGGAGCTCGGATACAAAATCTGGACAACAAGCACAAGTTTTGGACTGCGAGCACTTAGTTCGTCTTTAGGGTTAAAAATGAGATGATAAATCAACTAAAACTCATGAGATTAAAAGGGTAAGGTGTGATATTAGATGGCTAGTGCCCAATGCACCCTTATATGGTTTTTTTTTCTCCATGCCTTTTAGATGCGTTAGAACTTGAGTTGTGTTCCAAAATTTTATCATCCTAAACGATTGCTCGTTCATTCAATACGAGTTAGTCGTATCGGGAAGCAAATCTTTTGCTTTGTGGTTTTACGTTGGTCTTATGTTTTCATACAAATATTTGGAGTTCATTTCTTGATTTTTATGTGTTTCCACTCCGGTTAGGGTAATGTCTTTTTCCCTAGACGATGCCTTATTGCGATATTAGGATTAAATTAGGGTTTATTCTTAGAATATATACGCCATAATGATATTACTTAGCATATAGATGCTAGATTTTCTAATAACTTGCTCTCTTTGTTCCAAATAGTTGCGCATCGCCTACGGACGGCATGCATCGCAATTATGTCGGAAAACTATCGGTGGTTCAATTGATCTCATTTTGGTGATTTTGGAATGATTAGTACATGCTAGAATTAAATTGCATACCCATCGCCATTCCCTCACCTTATGCCCATTCTTTCCTCAACTTATCTTTCATGCCCTGAAATATTTAAGGGGGGTAGAAGATACCTCAAACTAGGTGTTATGCATCTTGATCCTTATCCTTTGAGCATGCATATAGTTTATAAATTAAATCATGCATGTCATGTTTCTCGAGTTGTATAAATCAGGTAGCATGGTTAGTGGTTCAACTTGGTAATTAAGCATGAAAATGACTAATAGGTAGAGGTATAAGTTTAAATTGCTCTTGATTTTCTTTGTATTAAAATTGTTAACCAACTTGGAATTTAACAATTTGCCATGCTCATTTAGCTTCTTTGCATAAATCTGAAATTTTAGAAGTCATGGATGTTGTAGTATGATGTGCTAAATTTTGGAATGGATAAAGAAAGTATGCTTGTCTTTGATGGTGAGAAGTATGAACTTGTTGTGATTAAACCTTGGTGTAGCTTGTATTCCACCTTGCTTAACTGAAAATGATAGCATAGGTAATGTTCTTTGCGTAGGCATGTGCTCTTTGCATAGAAAATGAATTACCTTTCATGTTGTTGTATATTTTTGGTCAAGTTTGAAAGATTGGTGCACCTGTAACAGTTGGTACTTCCTAAAATCTTGAATTTATTAACATAAGAACCTGATTGTGTTTAGTTAATAAATATAATTTGTCCATAATTTATTGAACTTGCTTTGCTCAGATATTAAATCAAACACTTTGCAGTACTGTTCTGGCTGAATTTGAATCTGGTACTAATAGGAAGGCTTAAAATGCTAGGGACCAATTTTATGGTGTTAAGTATCACCTCAGAAACATCCCAGAATTTTTCTGGAATTTATCTAGCCGATTTAGTATTTTTCCCAAGCCCTAGTTGCTCACTAGTAGTCTTTAAACCAAGAGCTGTATTGAGCTTGATGCTAGACTTGGTTGTGGGTGAATTATTCTTGATGCATGTGTGAATGTTGAGATGATAATACCAGTATGTGTAGGTCTCATTAAGTGTTATTCAAATTGTCAAATTGATTGTTTTATTGCTATATCAAGGGTCAAGTTATGGTAGTGTGGATTCTTGTTGTTTGCTGTATCTTTTGCTAACTTAACAAAATGAAAATGGTTTTGCTGCAGTTTGTTAGAAATCATGTAAGCATGCATACGAACATCTGCACTCTCGCTAGTTCAACCTAACTCTATCATAAAAATTGATCACATACATGCATCCCTTCATGCCTCCATCCAATGCATCTTCTTCAAGCCAGATAGGTAAAACTAGAGAAGTAAGGGTTAAGTGAGACTACCTTAAGACTTGCTTTAACCGCTCTTCCCTGCTCTTTAGGTAACCCTTTTTCCTCTTAGGTAGTTGGCAGTCTTTCGTACTACCAGAAGACGACGTGAAGCTTGGTCTGTTAGAAGTGCTTTCGAATCAAGAAAGGAAAGGTTAAACAAAGCAATGGAAAGGAAAATATGTCAGCAACATCAGGATACTGCGTCATGATCTTCCAGTACTATCTCTGAAGGAAATCAAGACAACAGATGGTGCATTTCGTTTAGAGTTGAAAGAACCACCTAGAAAACATCTAACAAAAGGATCTTAGAAATCCTTCGACATAGCCTCCCACTCTAGGACCCAAAACTTCAAAAACCTCTCTTGTTTCGGATTTAAGTTCGTTTTACGACAAAGTTCGAAGTGTGACCCCGTGACCAAACCCACCTAGGTTGCCACAGCCTTTCTATAACACCCTGGCTATTCGGAAGCCAAAATGTTACCTAAAAGCCTAACCTACAACAATACTGCGGAAGAATTTCAACAAAAACTTATCAACTAATATAAAAAGACCAACATCTTTTAGAACCTAAGCAGGAATCAAAACTATATCCAACAACAATTCACAATTTCCAATTATTTAAGTCTATTGAATCCACTAAGATAATCATATGAAACCAATGATCATGGAACATAAGCAGTTATTTAAACAACCAAAACATGAAGGATGATATCATCCACGCCTAAATTTATCTATTACACCAAACGCTTAACCAAAGAAAACAATATCCATTCTTTTATTGAAACTAGTGTCAAGTGAAGTATTTGAGTAGTGCGTGTCTACTCCCTCCCAAGAGAACTTCATCAACGATCACCTAAAATAAATAAACAAAGCAAGAGTGAGTCCAAGACTCGCAAGTACAATGAATATAAGAAACGCATAATCAACATGAACAAGACAACCTCTTCAAAGGTTCTGAACAAACAACAACTGAATATTTATGAATGAATGAGATGAATGTTTATAATCAAATGAATGGACTGCACACGTGCTTATACCGGTATAGCTAGTGACACACCCGTCGGTGTTCACTTAAGCCCAGTGTTTATCGAAATACAGGATCCCAAATCTTGATAAAGAACGTTTCATACGGGTGTCCAAAACGCCCATATTGGAATGGTGGGACTCACATGCCCATACTGGAATTGATGGGACTTTAGACTCCACTCCCGTAGAGCTCCACTCCCGTGGACGGAACAAGAATATGGATGCATGAATGAACTTTTGGTAATATGGCTAACAACATCTCCACGCATTTGGAGGAACATACACAAGGAACATATTCATCAAACCTCTTGAATACTTTAATCTCCACTCCGTGGATGGAACATGAACATTGAAACTTCTCTCATATCAAACAAAACTCAATACTAATCATTGCATCCAATTTTACAAATCACACGTAAGTCAATGTACTTGCCTTCATGCGATGCGACAAGTTAGCGAACAACGATGATGCTCCCAAACCCATAGCCTCGCTGCCTAAATAATTAAGTAATTGAAATAAGAACACATTGCACATGACACTTCTCGACATCGTTCTACAACGCTCCCGGTGACTCAAGATTCAACTAGAAACTCTAATCTGAAAATTGGCTACTCAGCATAAGCCAAACGGACAGCAGCACAAGAAAAATCATATCTATTGATCTGGAACTCGAATGAGGTGAGACCAGTTTCTATGGATTCTTAACTGACATATCTACAATACTCTAGTTGACAAGGTAACCCAATTTGGCCAATTTAATTTACTAACAGTTAGATGAAGCAACAGGACAGAAACTGCCTAAACAATTAAGACAACAGTAATAAAACGATCATAACATTTAACCTACAACTCCGAATTGAGCGTTCTTTAACAATCTGAAAAGGTTATGAAACTACCTACAATAACCTATTTGTCATGACATTCATATTTTGCGTTTAACAAAAAGTGGCACAAGGGTCAAAACTAATGATAGAAACTGACATACAATCTGGACAGTCACATTGAAATGCACATAACTTTTGTTCTACAAATCCAAATGAGGTGTTCTTTACCAATCCTGAAAGCTAGTGAGATCATATTCAAAAGTTGTTATGGGCAAGACTTCTGAATCATCTTCTAACTAGGTCATATTTTATCAATTACAGAGACTGTTATTTCTCGTTAGAGTTCTGGACAGCAGAAACTAAAACGATCATAACTTTTGATCCGTACGTTGGAATCCGGTGAAAGCTAAGAACATTATCTAAATAAATCTAGGAGATCAAAACTTCTGATTCGGCATCTAAGATGTCAAACAGCCCACGCAACATACCGGACAGATTCGACCCATCAGACCGACTTTGATCCAAACAATTTAATCGGTTTCGATCTAAACAACATCAAAACAATGGAAACGAATTGATACCCTTGGAGATGCATAAAACGCTGAACAAAACCCACAAAGAGGATCTTCTTCTTCTCCTCCTTTTTCTTCTCCCTTCTTCTCCTTCCACCATGGTAGCGCACTTCTGAACTTCTTCCTCTTCTTGGTAGAGTAGCACGGAGGGGGCTGCATAAGATCACAGCTACAAGGTGGCACTGCATCAGAGCAGAGGGTAGAGTTTTGGGAAGGAGACCCCCTTCTTGACTCCACTACAAGGCCGCCCACTTGGTTAGGATGCCTTGGGCTAAAAGCCCAAGGCCCAATCCTCCTCAAATCCTGAATTTTCTTTTAATTTTCCTCTAAACTTTAGTGCATTCAAATTTGAATAAATTTCTCTTCGAATAATATGTTCTCTCTATTTGATATTCGAGGTATTACATTCTACCCCCTTAATGCATTCGACTCGAATTCTAACCGTCGAAATAAATGAAAGAACAATTGCCACAGAAAAGAAACATCTATTAACATATGCCCGAGCAAACATGTCTGATAATACTACAAGATGCGTAGACTCGTGTCCCAAATGACCTATCTCTCGATCGACAAGACCACAAGACATTGATGTAAACTACATCCGACCTAACACTCAATCCGACATTGCCAAGTACACTCATCAGAAGAGATTCAAAGGTAAGATCCTACTCGATGGTCAATGACGTTAACGAAACTCAACTCCAGATCTCCTAGGAGATCAATCGGTGTCAAAACAAACCAAAAGTTGCATACCCGCGTGTGGCCCGAGTCGGTCAAAGCGAAACACCAACTTCCTAATCCCTGCATCTATTGAAAACGAACCAGTGTACCTAGACCAACTTCCCTTTTGGTACAAAAGCACACAACATGCTCAACACACACGATACCCTTCTTCCTTTCTAATTCGAACTCTTCATCTACAAAGGGCACCTCCTTTAATAAAAAAAATGCACAACAGAACTCGCTTTTTAACAACTGTATTATAAAGATAATCCAACTGAAAATAAAGAGTTCTCATCGCATCCACGCAATGCTAACTCCCAACCCAAAAGGGTCAAATCCAAAATTGACAATTCACCAAGAAAACTTTCCACCTTCAAATTAGGAAATTTGCAAAAAAAAAAAACACCACGTCCACCAAAAAGGAAGTCACTCAAATGCACAAGTCATAAATTTCTTTCATTCTTTCCGAACTGATAAGAACCACACATGCCAACATAAATGCCGAGGTCAACTTGCGAAGGACATCCGTCTTAAACACATAGCTCAAACAAGAATCAAGAAAATGTGTCACTACTCAAGGAAGCATCAACTTTCTCAGTTTCTCTTTTAGGAATAAAATTTCTCTCAAACTTTGGAATCCAATTAATCGCATAACACACTAACTCATCTCTCTCATCTTGGCATTCTCAACGCTATGCTCAAGCCGAAGTACATCATTCACACCTTTGTAGAGAAGCTCTATTGACTCCACCAAACATACCCTAGTCAACTTTTGTACCGATGGAAATACTTTGATAGATGACTTCCAATACATCTCGAAATAGCTCTCACATGCAACCACATCACCTAAATCTTTTAAGAATAAACAACTCGAATCCTCAAAGACACACATTCATATACTCCATCAAAAGGGTTCTATCAATGATCATCCCACTGTTACCAACTGTAACACCCTTATTCTACTTCTTCTACACATAATCATTGGGCGACTCAAAGTCCTAGCATACAATGTGAAACCCAAATTTAAACTCCAAGACTCCTACAATGAACTTCTCATATAGAGGTTAGGGAAACCTCAGATTAAATCTCTAAAATTCTCACAATCCAAACATACTACAAGATTAACATCAACACGAAAACATTTCCTTGATCCAATTATCTTTATAAAGATTCTAACTCTTAGAGAGTTACTTACTAAGTCCAAGTCATTTCTGTCAATAATCCAACAATCTCGGCTATCTCAAAATCGCTTCAACGATTAGATCACTTCGCTAATCTTACTCTCATTACAACACCATCAAAGTTTAACTGCACAACCGTGCAAGGTACTCAATCGCGACATTCTAAAACATTGATCAAGATTCCCATCCTTTTCGAAAATTCTAATGTTCCACCCGAATTGAACAAAGGATCTTAGATCACAAATCCCCATAGGTTCTAATGGTTGAAATAATGCAATCAGTTTAGCCTCAAAGGCAAACATTCGGTGTAAATAAAATTTTCTCCAAGAATTATAATACGAAATCAATTCATCCTCCAATGTTCCTCAACTAAGTCAGAACCCAAGGTCTCACATCAAATAAATTGTGGGTTACAAAATTTGATTCCACCTCAAAACTTCTACTACACTCTTCCACTTAGGAAAGAAACAACTTTCTTTGAATACAACCTTACCGCCAACTCAAACAAACAGTCTTTAAGATCAAATCACTTGAATAAATTCGTAACCAATAGGACTCTACAATACGTCACTTTACTCAACAAATTTCAACCGCCACAAAACACTTGAACTCCAAAAGGTTACTTAATTCAAAACTTGAATTATCTTCATTTAAGAGACATCCCAAAAGGCGGTCACCTTTCTTTCTCTATAAAAGGATCAACATCGCCCTTACGTTTGCACTCATTTTATTAATATCAATATACTACATTCTTGGCTAAATTATACATTCGTTATTATCCCACTAATAAATTTTCCAAAAGAACACAACAATCGTGACATAAAATTTCCATCATCACAATAGGATTGCAATAATCACTTGATCTAGAAAACGAACCTAGTGCTCAAGCCACAATGCTAAATCAAAACTCATAATAAGATCATACTAGAACATGACAATCTCATAAGAGTACACCCATATGAATTTCTTATTAGATTTCATACATTTAACTCTTACTAACGCTCATCGCCAAAATAGCACACACCATAAGCTCTCTAGCCACACATGGGCACATTCATGATCCTACCTCTATTTGCAAACTCAACCATAGTTATGAGGATAGATTCGACATTCTACATTACGCTCAAAGAATTAGAATGAAATGTATTTAACTTCAATAATATAGGATACATAAGACAAGGTTCCACAAGGCGATACATCAACGCTCATCTAGTCCTTTAAACATGTTTCAATAATTTTAGCATGCAAAAAAATTAGGTAAAACTATCATTTGAATAAGATCATCAAGACCCAAATAGAAGATGATTCAAGATTAGTATATATATCAAGGCAACACTTGAACACATCCTTAACTTAACCATCACTAGCGGTTAGAATAACCGCAAGATGGCCTAGATTCCAATTCATCTAACAAATTTATCCTAATACTCGATCGTAAGGATCAATCCGCTACATCCACATTTCCCACACATCTTAACAACAATAGGTTCTTGAACAGTTATGGACAGACTACTATCTAAAATTCATCATGTACCAAATATAACGACATTTCACATTAAGAAATTCACCTCCATGGATACTAGTTAAGAATAAACTGCTTGCACAAAGCTAATAACCCAAATCTGATAACTCATACTATGACGATTAATTCATTTAATTAACACCTCTTACTTAAGCATGACAAGACATCACTTAAGGATTGTAACACAATTTTTCAGGAAAAGAGGTATTAAATTTCAACACTCGAAATAATCCAAAAGAAATACATAAAGCCAAGCTTTCACATGATAAAAAACTTGCAATAGAAAACTTTCAGTATCTACAATACCAAGAGAGTAAATGAATCACATTTCCAATAAGAAGAGCATAACTCCCAAGAAAGGATAAATCTTGCCGATAACCAACGTTCCCGAGAAACAACATTAGACTAGCAGTCAGGAGAACAAGTAGTCGATTTATGGAACCCAGAAAGTCCAATTAAAACTCATTAGAAGGAATGTAAAACACTAACTCAAGAAAACGTCATCAACCGCAACTAATACCAGAATTGGTCAAATTCAAGATCACGGAGGAGAATAACTTTTCTAAAGAAACTCGCCCTCAACACCCATAACTATGGTATTTTGGGTAAATACTACTCTATTCTTTTACCACAAACGGTGGCGCAACCTGGCAAAGCCCAGGGCCACGACCTCAACCTCTCAACATCACCCATAGCCAAAAATCAACTATGGATATAGAATATCATCTCATAACAATCACTGAATAATTTCATAGGTATGGAAGATTATATCATATCATAGAGTAACATAACGGCAACAGAAACGTATTGCTTGAACCATCCCATCCTACTGTGCACCAGTGTGTCAAGTTTTAGGTTAATCAACCATTAACAAATTTTAGCAAATTCAGCTACCTAAGTTGCTAACTTATTCACCACGGACCTAAAGCCCTCTCTGATACCAACTGTAACACCTTGGCTATTCGGAAGCTAAAATGTTACCTAAAAGCCTAACCTACAACAATACTGCGGAAGAATTTCAACAAAAACTTATCAACTAATATAAAAGACCAACATCTTTAGAACCTAGCAGAATCAAAACTATATCCAACAACAATTCACAATTTCCAATTATTTAAGTCTATTGAATCCACTAAGATAATCATATGAAACCAATGATCATGGAACATAAGCGCTTATTTAAACAACTAAAACATGAAGGATGATATCATCCACAGCTAAATTTATCTATTACACCAAACGCTTAACCAAAGAAAACAAGATCCATTCTTTTATTGAAACTAGTGTCAAGTGAAGTATTTGAGTAGTGCGTGTCTACTCCCTCCCAAGAGAACTTCATCAACGATCACCTAAAATAAATAAACAAAGCAAGAGTGAGTCCAAGACTCAGCAAGTACAATGAATATAAGAATGCATAATCAACATGAACAAGACAACCTCTTCAAAGGTTCAACAAACAAAGAATCGAATATTTATGAATGAATGAGATGAATGTTTATAATCAAATGAATGGACTGCACATGTGCTTATACCAGTATAGCTAGTGACACACCCGTCGGTGTTCACTTAAGCCCGTATTTATCTAAATACGGGATCCCAAATACCGTATGAAGAACGTTTCATACGGTGTCCAAAACGCCCACATTGGAATGGTGGGACTCACATGCCCATACCGGAATTGATGGGACTTTAGACTCCACTCCGTGGAGCTCCACTCCGTGGACTTAACAAGAACATGGATGCATGAATGAACTTTTGGTAATATGGCTAACAACATCTCCACGCATTTGGAGGAACATACACAAGGAACATATTCATCAAACCTCTTGAATACTTTAATCTCCACTCCCGTGGATAGAACATGAACATTGAAACTTCTCTCATATCAAACAAAACTCAATACTAATCATTGCATCCAGAATTTTACAAATCACACAGAAGTCAATGTACTTGCCTGTCGAACCCGGGAGCGAAGGATCCCGAATTCTCTGTGTTCAAACACCAATCCAGGATTTCCAGTGTACACAGTCTCACAAAAATGAATATCACATTCATATCACGAAAACGTAAATAGCATTAAATAAATAACTGAGTAATACAAATGAGTCTGACAAAAAATATCAAATGCCAAATGATAAACACAGCGGAAACAACATAATAGTGGAAGCCACACGATGCGCCACAGGCAATCGTCTGGGTCAGAAGGCCTACTCGTCCGGGTCCTCACCGTCAAGATAGCAGTCTTCTCGTAAATAAGATTTATTCAGCAAGAGTGAGCACTACTACCGTGCTCGCAAGTCACACCCAATATTGAATTTAAATGCATGCATAAGGAAACAAGTGAGTATGGCAGGTTGTTTTGCATAAACAAAGATTTTCAGCTTGAATAAGTATAGTAGTTTCTAAGGCAATTTTATACTATGGTTAAAATCATATTTTGAAATGACCATGATATAATGTGGATAACCTCCAAGGATATAGTGAAGGATCCTCCTAACATTTGGCTTCCGCCTAAATTTTCATAAGGATTAACCATCCTCAACATTTAATAAAGCATTTAAAACCAAAACAATTTAACTTCAAGTGGCCCCGCTAGCATGTCCATGATCATGACGCTATTCAATAGTTTCTACTCTGCAGAGTTGGTACAACTTTACCCACACGAGGTGACATGCTCGTTATGTCGCCAATTCACGCTCCGTAGGCGTGTGATGAGCAATTACCATGAGGCCTTTACAATGTTTTATCCTAGTACATTCATGCCCGCTAAGGTTTCGCCTTTGATCGACCGCCCTCCTAAGCCCCCTCTTGCGCCAAGTGGGAATAAAACGCCTAACCGACACCCACAAAATCACATGACATAAATATACTAGGACATCACAAATTAGTTAGCCAAATCCTGCCCATACAGACATGTGGTGGTACGTTATGGCATAGCAATAAGCGGCTCAAAGACTGTCCTCAATTGACTTGGGCGCTATTCCTACAACCCATGGGCCTTGATCTTAACTGATCAAACCCGTGCATAAACCTCGCACCCACCATTCGACCATTTCGCCCAAGTCCAAACCCATTTTGATTTTATTTTGAATAAAACTCCATTTATAAACTCATGTGGTAAGACAATACCACAATGTCAAGTTTGAAAACAATTTGTAGAAATCGTGTAAACCCTCCAAATTCTCAGATATGTGGACTAAGCTTGGCTAAGCATATATTTGAATTTTGGTAATATCTTGCCTATGGTATCAAGGTAGTCAGATACAACATTCAAATTTGGCCATACAATAACATATGGAATTAACTATATGTAAAACATGATATTAAAATATTTATAACAACATATGCATGCAATAAGGAATTTAAAAACTGAAAATACTTAAAATAATAGGGGCAATTGTAACACCCCAGGATCCACATTACCCTGGAATGCTACTAAACCACTCTACAGCTAGCCAATAATTTCAAGATAAATTAATTCGGCAACATCTCTAGACAAGAAGCATTAAGCGGAAGCATAAACAACTAAGGGAATAAAGATAACGGTAACAAGTTCAATAATTAAACAAGCTCTAGCAGATTAATCAAAGAATGGTTCACGAGTCCATCCTTATTAAATAACATAAACATCCACAAATAGTTAAGCATTTAGCTAGCATTTCATCGACTTTATTACAACATGAGTTGATGAACCAAGTGCATTATTGTGGTGCCGCTCTACCCATCCCATGAATGCTCAACAATCACCAGTAGGGGAAACAAGGGTGAGATAAAATCTCAGCAAGCACACTGCTTAATGTGCTATTCGGACTACAAACAAAATTACAACATCATTAAAGTATCCATAAGTCCACATCCATAATGTGAATCCACATTCATTTACAAGCTAATTTAGCTACAAAGATATTAAGCATCAATATCCAATTCCCATAATGATCACAATTATAGCTCAACCATATTTACTACCAAAGGTAGTAAAATATTAACAATTGAATCTTGATCAATCGCTCCATGTTAATCACCACTACCACTACCAATGACAATAAAGTATTAGCGTGTTTTACCTCATAACTTTACTATTTCTCGCATCCACAACTGCTATCCACAATTACCACAAGAGAGAAGAATCTCATGCCACAACCACAACCTCTACTATACCACAAGGGTGAACCCCATTCCACAACCACAACCACATTACTCATACCACAAGAGACTCTCATGAGTCAATTTCCACATTGCAACTGTGAAGTTGCGTTTGATTGCAAAAATAACTTCACCTCAATATCTTGCACAAGTATGCAAATGATCTTTCCACAATGTAATGCATATGTATGCTATGCTCCACTGCACCTTTACCCAACAAGGTAAAGGTATGCATCGTGCTACGGCAATGCACGATGTTGTACCGGTACGGTCGCGGCTATAAGCGGCGACATCCACAATGCAAATGTCATGATATGTCATGAATGATATGATAATCATAAACCACAAGAATTTAACCACGAAGGTCAACAACATACTCACCATGAATATTTTTCTCATAATCCACATGTGTCTCATTAAGCACAATAACATTGTGTCATAAGATCATTACCACATAACCCACACCCGATTCGCCAAGATCAAAATCAATCGATCTAAAGGGAACTCTACCACATAGACCACAACATGATCATCATGAATATAACCACAAAGAATTATCAATATGTCCACCTTGAGTTTATTTTCATATTCCGCATTTGGCTCATTAAGCAAATTACCACATGACTACCAACAACTCTTTCAACGCATGGCAAAAATGAATATTAATTTGCTACCACGACCTCATCCTTAAAACATGCAACCATCGCATATAACTTCAAGTTATGAAAAAACATGTATATTGCAAGTAGTAAGAATAACAAGTTAAACCGTAGCTCAACCACTGATTTACTTGCATGATCATATAAGCATTCATCCATCACAAGCATTAGGTTAGCAATGTACTTGCCTTCCACGATGTGACGCGTTAGCCGCCAAGGTGATACTCCTAAACCTGAGGCTTCACCTCCAAACAAGTAAAATAATTTCAATAAGGTCATAATATACCCAGCGCTACTAATCGGCATTCTACAACGCTACTTGACGACTCAAAACGAGTTTACAAAGCTGAAATCGAAAACAACGCTTCCTGCCATAATCTGATTCTGACAGCAGCACGGTAAATGACAATACTCATGATCTGAAAGTCAAAAGAGGTAAACCCAATTTCTGTAGATTCTTAACTGACTAATCTACAATACTCTAGTTGACACGATAATCCAATTCGGCCAAACAATTAGGCTAACCATTGTCTGAACTTTCAGTACAGAAACTGTCTACACAAACGAACAGCAAAACTAAAATAACCATAACTTTTACTAGGTAACTCCGAATTGATCGTTCTTTATCAATCTGAAAAGTTTATCGAATTACCTACAATAACCTAGTTGGGTGAACTTTCAGATTCTACCAAATTACCTTTCAAATTTTAGGAAATAACCAGACAGATTATTCTCGTCAGATTTCTGGCAGCAGATACTAAATCGATCATAACTTTGACTCAGACCTCGGAATCGAGTGATCTTCGCGGCTACTGAAAGATAACGACATAACCCACATATCTCTAGGAGATGGAAACTTAAAATTCAGCCTCTAAATACACGAAAAACCCACGCAAGGTTCTGGACAGAATTGCATCTTCTGCAGCCCAACAATTAACCATCAATTCTAATCGGTTTCAGATCTAATAAGGATTAAACAGTGGGGAGGGCATCTCGTTACCCTTGTAGAACCGCTTAGAATTCGCTGAACCAAACCCCACACAAACTCTTCTTCTTCTTCTTCTCCTTCTTCTCCTTCTTCTCCTTCTTTCTCCCTCTCTTTCTTCTTCCTTGCGCAAGGCAGCACCTTGGGATAGGGAGGTGCAGGGGACAGCACCTTGGGAGAGGGAGGTGCAAGGGGAGGAGAGGAGTCGGCCAAGGGAGAGGAGGAGGCGGCCGCAAGTGGGAGGAGAGAAAAGGGAGGGGCGGCTAGGGTTTGGGAGGTGGCTCCTCCCCTTTGGCCGGCCACTACAGGCCAGATGGGCCAAGGCCCAGGCCCAAGTAGGTGAGAAAACACAGAAAAACCCCTCTCTTTTCTTGTCTTTGCTGAATTCTGAAATTAAACTCTTCCCCGATTAAATAATTGTTTACTGATTAAATTTAATTAACCCGATTCTTGACTTCTCACACTTCCGGAGTATTACAGCAATATGGTCAATGGTGTAACTTGCCTTGGTCGATGTCTTGAAATTCTAAATCTTCAGATTGATCGAACTCTCCGGAGTCGTCGAATTCTATACGCAAAAATACGACAAATTCAATATGCAAATTCAAATAAATTCAAAAATATAGCTCAAATTAACTCCAAACTGAAATATTTTGGTTTAGATAGCTAGATTATAATTTTATATAAATTTTGCAATTTGAATCACTCAATTTGGAGTTCATATGCAAAAGTTATGAATTTTTGAAGTTTATATCTAAATCTGAAATTTTATTGAATTTCCAGAATTATTTTCCTACTGAAAATCCATTTATTGCGCAATGATTACATTAGCTACAATATTTCGGGATTAAAAGAATTAAAATTTATTTCTGACAGGTGGGCCCCATGAGTCAGTGGGCCGGCTCACGGTGAACCAAGCCCACCGAGCTCGGGACGACGCAAGACGGTGGACCACGCCACGGTATCGCAGCGTGCGCGACGCGCGAAAAAGGTGGCGTGGCGCCGACGTGGATGGTGAGGTGGCGCGCCACGTCGGCTTGACGGCGGCAGGAACTGTCGGGCGCGGCCGACAACGGCCAGCGGCGGAGGTTCACCGGCGGCGAGTGGTACCAAACGAAAGAGGGTGCTACGGTGATCTCAGTGCGCTACCTTGCGACGGAGGGGCACGACGAGATGGCCGGCGGCGAGCGGAGAAGCGGCGGTGAGGTTCGGTCCTGCGGCGGCGACGGGATCCAGTGACGCTCCGGGGAAGGCGACGCGAGCACCGGGTGCGCGGGATCACGGCGATGCCGAAGGTGGTGGCGGCGGGGACCCGGCGGTGGTGACGGCGGCGCTAGCGGCGACGGAGAGCTTCACGGCCGACGGCGTTGCTTCGCGAATTCCGGCGAGGCGAGTGAGAGCGAGTGGAAGTGAGTGGTGGTTCCGAGTGCGGCGTGAGGAGGAGCTCCCGGTGCTCCCTTTTATAGGGGCCGGTGACGGAGGAGAGATCGTGTCCCGGGCGGCGTGGGGGCTTGCGGCGGCGGTTGCGGCCGAACGTGGCGAGCCGGGCGCGGGGAAAGGGGGAAAATGGTGGGGGTGAGGGCGGTTGGACAAGGCGGAGTCGTTGCGCACGTTCTCGCGTGAAGAGGGGAAGGGAAACGTGGCGGAGATCGAGCTCCCTTGCGGCGAAAACGGCGGCGGCGACTCGGTCGCGCGGAGAAGAAGGGGGAGGAAGAAGACGAGCGCGAGCTGTCGGATTTCGATCTGATGGCGAGGGGAGGAGTGGTGGCGTGGAGAAGTGAGGACCGTCCGATTTTAATCGGACGGCGGAAGAGAGTGAGAGGCGGGTGCGGCGAGTGCGGGCCGATGGGCCGTGCGCGCTTGTGAGATTTGGGCCGGAGCCGGTGGGTTTCGGCCCAAAGCCATTTTTGATTTTCTTTTTGATTTCTCAATTGTTTTAATTCTGTTAATTCATTTAGGCTTTAGAAAATAGCAAAATACTTCCAAAAATTATGGAAAATTCACGAAATTCCCATACTCATTCGACTTAATAAAATTATTTCCAACTATTTGTTGGCTTTTAATTTTGTAAATAAATTTGTTTTAGCTTTAAAATATTTATAAAAGCTTCAAAATTCGAAAAAACCACAAACATAAATAAGCTTTTAAATTTTATGAAATTGAAATTTGGGCTGTTACAAACCTACCTCTTTAAGGGAATCTCAACCCGAGATTCGTGATTGGTCAAGAAAGAGATCGGGATAGTTGGTCTTGAGGTCTTCTTCTTTTCCCATGTGGCTTCACTTTCCGGTGATGACTCCATTGTACCTTGTATGATCCGATGATTACGCCGTGACTCGCTCTGCGACATCCGTAATCTTGATTGGTCGCTCCACGTAGGTGAGATCTTCTCAAGATCGAAACTTTCCAAGAAGGTATGGTCTTCTCGGCGCTTGCAAGCATTTCTCAATCGGGATACATGGAAGACATCGTACACAAATGACAAGGCTTCGTAGCTCAAGCCGATATGCCACTTCACCTCTTTTGGCTAGAATTTTGTATGGCCCCACAAATCAAAAGCGAGTTTTCCTTTGTTCGAATCTTCTTACTCCTCGAGTGGAGTGACTCAGATAGACCAAGTCTCCTACCTCAAAGTTTAAATCCTCCGACTGTTATCGCATAACTCTTTTGTCGGGTTTGTGCCACTTTCGAGATGTTCCTTATAGCTTTGACCTTACTTTCGCCTCTTTGATTATCTCAGTCCAAAGAGCCGATGCTCTCCTACTTCATCCTACGTATGGAGTTCGCATTTTTGCCATACAATGCTTCAAAAGGAGCCATTTGCAAACTAGCTTGATAGCTATTGTTATACGAGAATTCGCATATGGCGATTCTTGTCCCAACTTTGTCCAAATTCCAGCATAGGCTCGAGCATATCTTCGAGGACCTGATTGGTGCGTTCGTCGACCATCTGGTCGAGGATGATAGGTCAGATCGGTTGAGTCGGTGCATAAGGCTTCATGCACTCGCGGAATCTTGATGTAAATCGAGAACCTCACGTTTGACACGATCTTCTTGGGTACCCGTGTAGACAAACAATCCTAGCCACATATAACTCGCCAACCGGCCGCTTCGTATGTAGTCTTGACGGGAATAAAGTGAGCTACTTTGGTCAACCGATCAACTATCACCCAGATAGAATCATATCCCGATTGGGTCCTAAGAAGTCCGTGATGAAGTCCATGCTAATCTCTTCCCACTTCCATTCGAATTGGTAGTGGCCGCAGCAATCCAAATGGTCTCGATGTTCGCGCTTAACTCGCGACACACATCACAATGAGCGCACGAACTCAAAGAATTTCTCGCTTCATGCCGACCCACCGCATTTCTCCTTCGATCCCGTACATCTTGTTGCTTCCGGTGAATGGAGTAAGGCGTTTCATGAGCCTCCTTCGAATTGATTGTTTTAACTCCTGCCGGTTAGGTACACAAATGCGGTTCCCAAACCACACAGTTCCTTGTTCATCTTCAAATAATCTCGAGCCTTGCCTCTTCGCATATTCTTCTTGATCTCCTTGATGTCATCATCTTCTAGTTGTTTTTTCTCCGATTCGACTTTGAAGAGTCGGTTGTACTTCCAAAGCATTCACACAACCTTGACCGACAATCTCCAAGTTTAGACGCTCAATTCTTCATGTAGTTCGCCGTTCCTTCGCACCATCATGGTATTGCAATAGGCCTTTCTCGCTCAGTGGCATCCGCCACTACATTTGCTTTGCACGGTGGTAATGAATTCCAAGATCATAATCTTTATCAACTCTAACCATCTTCTCTGCCAAGGTTTAATTCGCTGTGTGAATATATACTTCAAACTCTTGTGATCCGTGAAAATCTCACAGCGTTACCAATGAGATAATGCCGCCGATCTTCAAGGCATGCACAATCGCCGCTAACTCCAGATCATGGGTTGATAATTCCCTTCATGTGGCCTCAATCGCTGGATGCATACGCTACTACCTTGCCTTCTGCATCAATACGCATCCGAGACCTTGATGGGATGCGTCATGAAGATCTCAAATCTTTATGGATATCGTGTAAAACTAACACAGTCTTGAGACTAATCTCCTCTTCGTGTCTTGAAAACTTTCTTCACGTGCATCCGTCCAATCAAATTTCTTCTCCTTCTTGGTTGAGTCATGGGTCTTGCAATCTTAGAGAAATTTTCAATGAATCTGCGGTAATAACCCGCTAGTCCAAGGAAACTTCTCACTTGGTGACTGTCCCGGTTGCTTCCAACTCGACATCGCTCAACCTTGGCGGATCTACGCAATTCCTCCTGCCGACATAATATGTCCAAGGAATGCCACTTGACTTAGCCAAAATTCACTTTTGCTGAATTTAGCATAAAGTTGATGCTCCTCGAGTTTGTCCAAGATCATTCGATATGCTTCGTGTTCTTCTTCATCCTTCGAGTAGATGAGAATGTCATCGATGAAAACAACCACAAACTTATCCAAGAATTCCATGAACACCTTGTTCATCATATTCATGAAATAAGCGAGGCGTCATCAAACCGAATGACATCACCAGAACTCGCATGCTTCATATCCGGTGGTGAAAGTCGTCTTCGTAATATCTTCGTCCGATCTTCGATTGGTGATAGCTCGATCTCAAATCAATCTTCGAGAAGACACTTGCTCCTTTTCACCGATCGAATGCATCATCTATCCCGGTAAAGGATATTTGTTCTTGATCGCCACCTCATTGAGTGATCTGTAATCAACACACATTCTCATGCTATTGTCCTTTTCTTGACGAACAAGACCGTGCTCCCAAGGTGATGAACCGGGTCGGATGTAACCTCGCCGCAGCTTCTTCAATCTGCTTCTTCAATTCCGCTAACTCATTAGCCGACATTCTATAGGTTGCTTCGATATTGAGCCGTCACAGGACTAAGTCAATTAAGAACATGACGCCCGATCCGGTGGCATGCTGTAATTCATCGTGAAAGACATCAAGCATATTCTCGGACTACTGTATGTCTTCAAGTTTCACTTCCTTCATCTTTGGTGAGGATAGAACTTCCATTGGTGCAGTCTTGGGTTTGAACTCAATCAAATTCCTTCTCCATTTGTGAGAGTGATAGACCTATTGGCACGATCTATTTGTCCATGATTCTTGGCTAACCATCCATTCCAAGAATAACGCCCGGACCTTGGGAATGCAAGACTATCAAGTCTGCTAGGAAGGATACTCGGATATTTCAGGGTGAGGTTCGGCATAAAGAACTAGTTCTCATTTACGAGCCCGGGAATGGATTATCATGGGATTTGCTAAGGAAGATATCGTAACCCATATTTGCCCACAAATTTATTTGACACGAAAGAATGCGAAGCTCGGAATCAAAAGCACTGGCCGTATTGAATTGACAAGAAACATACCAAGCACAACATCCGTGTCGCTGGGCTTCTCGGCGTGGCGTGGTTCACACGCCCCTTGATGAACCGCTCGACGGCTTTGCGCGCCGCGGCCGTGGCTCTGGTGTTGGCTTGGAAGACGCCGCGCCTGCCGCTTGGGGCATCTGTTGGCATAGTGGCCTGTTTCATTGCGGTGGAAACAGTCACTCCTGCACCGAGGGCGAGCTCTTCTGCAAATTGTCCTCCGGTTGATGCGCTGCGAAGTTGGAGGTGTTGGGGCGCCGATTCGCATCGGCTCGGATGTGGAAGATCGAACTTCCACGCCGCTGTGGTGGCGGCCGAATGAAACGAGGCTTGGGAAAGCCTCTGCGTTGAACTCGGCGCCATCCTCCGCTATGTTCTCCATCTCATGATGCTTGGCCTCCTGACGGATCGCCTTGTCCACCAACTGTTGGAAGTCGGTGAAGTTCTGGGAGATGAGTTGGACGGAGATATCGTCGTTGAGTCCCTCCAGGAACCTTTCTTGCCGTTCTTCGTCCCGGGCCACATCAGCTGGTGCGTAGCGAGCTAGCTGGTTGAAACGGTGGAGATACTCGCTCACCGGGCGATTGCCTTGGCGGAGTGCATGAAACTCCTTCTTCTTCAGTGTCATCATGCCGGCAGGGATGTGGGCATGACGGAAGGCTCTGACAAACTCGTCCCACGAGATGGCCTGGGCATTGGCGTGGGAGATGCAGAAATTGTCCCACCATTCTGAGGCTGGTCCGTTGAGCTGATGAGTGGCGAACAGGACCCTCTCGCGATCTGTACATTGTGCGATGTCCAGCTTCTTTCTAATGGCACAAAGCCAATCGTCAGCATCCATCGGCTCGGTGCTGCTGGAGAATGTCGGAGGACGCATACGCATGAACTCCGACATGGTCACGCTACCGAGAAAGGTGTGCCGTGCTCGAGTTGCGCGGTAGCCGCTTGTTCGATTGTTCGAGCGTTGTTGAGCGATCGGGCCAACAATTCAATAAGGTGAGTTTGATTGGCCATCATCTGTTGCCAATCCGGTCCTAACTGGCGCGGTGGGGAGGCTCTTGAACATGCCGCCTCCGATGGTCAGTATTTCGTTGTTCGACCACGGATGCCGCCATTTCTGTCGGGTGTTCACCATCTGCTGAATTTTCCAAGGATTTAGGAAAGGAAAGAAAAGGTAGCACTAAGGGAAATAAGTCTATATTAGCCCAAAAAGCACACAAAAACAAGGTAAAGAAACAAATCTTTCTTTTTCCAGTAATTCTTTATTTTATTCATCTGATTATGGCTACCACAAAAGGTTAGTAGCTCATAATTCGCAGCTAATCGAATAACTAGGGGAAAGCAACATCTAAAATGGTGGAGGTAAACATCTATGGGGTGGATGGGGTGTAGTCGGGGGAGTTGCAGGTGCTGCCTTGGCCCTTTTTGTACAGAGCCAATTCACCTGCGCCTTCACCTCTCCTCTGCAGCTTCTAGCCTCCCCTGAACGAAATACAGCTCGTCCAGGGTGTTGCCATAGGCGTAATCCATCGCCTTGGCTAACTCCACCTGGTGGGTGATCTCCGGCATGTCCTCATTCTACTGAAATAAGGCACCGCCTAGTCGGGTGGGGATGTGCATAGGGTAATACTGGAATGCAGTATCCCGAAAATGGGCGTCGAGGTGTAGCGAAGTCGGCGACGGCTTCTCTTGCGGCATCCGGATGCCGCCTCGAAAGTCTCCCGACGCATTGGGCGTCGAAGATGTGGAAGGATGTATCCGCGCTAAGTTAGAGTAGAGGATGGCCTCCACTCTCCAAACGCTCTGCTATCCCACGATATACTTGTATCCTTGGTATGTGGGTCTCTTCGTGAAACTCGATGTCGCATCATCTTCCATAGGATATCCGCCCATTCTCCAGCGAGACTCCATGGGAGATATGGGTGGTCTCTCGCCATCTACAATTTTTAGAAAGGACAAGAGTTTAGAAATCTTTTAATAGAGAAAGGAAGAGTAAGACTGGAAGACAGTAAATAGTTTGTAAATTTTTGAAAAATAGTCCTTAATGGTTTTACCAATTCTACCGTGGGCCCGACCTCTGATCGATAAGGCTCGATACCACTTTGTCGAACCCGGAGCGAAGGATCCCGAATTCTCTGCGCTCAAACACCAGTCCAGATTTCCGATTACACAGCCTCACAAAAATGAATATCACATTCATATCACGAAAACGTAAATAGCATTAAATAAATAATCGAGTAATACAAATGAGTCGAAAAAATATCAAATGCCAAATGATAAACACAATGAAACAACATAATAGTGGAAGCCACACGATGCGCCAGGCAATCGTGCAATCGTCGGAAGGCCTACTCGTCCGGTCCTCACCACAAGATAGTAGTCTTCGTGAATAAGATTTATTCAAAGAAGAGTGAGCACTCTCGCGTGCTCGCAAGTCACACCAATATTGAATTTAAATGCATGCATAAGGAAACAAGTGAGTATGGCAGGGGTTGTTTTGCATAAACAGCATTTTCAGTTTGAATAAGTATAGTAGTTTCTAAGGCAATTTTATACTATGGTTAAAATCATATTTTGAAATGACCATGATATAATGTGGATAACCTCCAAGGATATAGTGAAGGATCCCCTCCTAACATTTGGCTTCCCGCCCAAATTTTCATAAGGATTAACCATCCTCAACATTTAATAAAGCATTTAAAAACCAAAAACAATTCTAACTTCAAGTGACCCTGCTAGCATGTCCATGACCATGACGCGCTATTCGAATAGTTTCTACTCGCAGAGTTGGTACAACTTTACCCACACGAGGTGACATGCTCGTTATGTTGGCCAATTCACGCCTGTAGGCGTGCAGGATCGAGCAATTACCATGAGGCCTTTACAATGTTTTATCCTAGTACATTCATGCCCGCTAAGGTTTCGCCCTTTGATCGACTGCCTCCTAAGCCCCTCTTGCGCCAAGTGGGAATAAAACGCCTAACCGACACCCACAAAATCACATGACATAAATATACTAGGACATCACAAATTAGTTAGCCAAATCCTGCCCATACAGACATGTGGTGGTACGTTATGGCATAACAATAAGCTGCTCAAAGACCGGTCCTCAATTGACTTGGGCGTCATTCCTACAACCCATGGGCCTTGATCTTAACCAGATCAAACCCGTGCATAAACTCGCACCCACCATTCGACCATTTCGCCAAGTCCAAACCCATTTTGATTTTATTTTGAATAAAAACTCCATTTATAAACTCATGTGGTAAGACAATACCACAATGTCAAGTTTGAAAACAATTTGTAGAAATCTGGTGTAAACCCTCCAAATTCTGTATATGTGGACTAAGCTTGGCTAAGCATATATTTGAATTTTGGTAATATCTTGCCTATGGTATCAAGGTAGTCAGATACAACATTCAAATTTGGCCATACAATAACATATGGAATTAACTATATGTAAAACAGGATATTAAAATATTTATAACAACATATGCATGCAATAAGGAATTTAAAAACTGAAAATACTTAAAATAATAGGGGCAATATGGTCAATGGTGTAACTTGCCTTGGTCGATGTCTTGAAATTCTAAATCTTCAGATTGATCGAACTCTCCGGAGTCGTCGAATTCTATACGCGAAAATACGACAAATTCAATATGCAAATTCAAATAAATTCAAAAACATAGCTCAAATTAACTCCAAACTGAAATATTTTGGTTTAGATAGCTAGATTATAATTTTATATAAATTTTGCAATTTGAATCACTCAATTTGGAGTTCATATGCAAAATTTATGAATTTTTGAAGTTTATATCTAAATCTGAAATTTTATTGAATTTCCAGAATTATTTTCCTACTGAAAATCCATTTATTGCGCAATGATTACATCAGCTACAATATTTCGGGATTAAAAGAATTAAAATTTATTTCTGACAGATGGGCCCCATGAGTCAGTGGGCGGCTCACGGTGAACCAAGCCCACCGAGCTCGGGACGACGGACGGCGGACCACGCCACGCTTCGCAGCGTGGCGCGACGCGCGAAGGTGCTGGTGGCGTGGCGCCGACGTGATGGTGAGGTGGCGCGCCACGCCGGCTTGACGGCGGCAGAACTGCTCCGGCGCGGCGACAACGCCACGGCGCGAGGTTCACCGCGCGAGTGGTACCAAACGAAAGAGGTCGCTACGGTGATCTCGATGCGCTACCTTGCGGCGGAGGGGCACGGCGAGATGGCCGGGCGCGAGCGGAGAAGCGGCGGTGAGGTTCCGCCCGCGGCGGCGACGGATCGATGGCGCCCGGGAAGGCGACGCGAGCACCGGTGCGGGATCACGGCGATGCCGAAGGTGGTGGCGCGGGAACCGGCGGTGGTACGGCGGCGCTAAGCGGCGACGGAGAGCTTCACGGCCGACGGCGTTGCTTCGCGAATTCCGGCGAGGCGAGTGAGAGCGAGTGGAAGTGAGTGGTGGTTCCGAGTGCGGCGTGAGGAGGAGCTCCCGGTGCTCCCTTTTATAGGGGCCGGGGGTGATCGGGAGGAGATCGCAGCGGGCGGCGTGGGGCTTGCGCGCGGTTGCGCCGAACGTGGCGAGCCGGCGCGGGAAAGGGGAAAATGGTGGGGGTGAGGGCGGTTGGACAAGGCGGAGTCGTTGCGCACGTTCTCGCGTGAAGAGGGGAAGGGAAACGTGGCGGAGATCGAGCTCCCTTGCGGCGAACGCGCGGCGACTTCGCCGCGGAGAAGAAGGGGGAGGAAGAAGACGAGCGAGCCGCCGGATTTCGATCCGATGGCGAGGGAGGAGTGGTGGCGTGCAGTGAGTGAGGACCGTCCGATTTTAATCGGACGGCGGAAGAGAGAGAGGCGGTGCGGCGAGTGCGGGCCGATGGGCGTGCGCTTGAGATTTGGGCGGAGCGGTGGGTTTCGCCCAAAGCCATTTTTGATTTTCTTTTGATTTCTCAATTGTTTTAATTTCATAATTCATTTAGGCTTTAGAAAATAGCAAAATACTTCCAAAAATTATGGGAAAAATTCACAGAAATTCCCATACTCATTCTGGACTTAATAAAATTATTTCCAACTATTTGTTGGCTTTTAATTTTGTAAATAAATTTGTTTTAGCTTTAAAATATTTATAAAAAGCTTCTGAAAATTCAGAAAAAACCACAAACATAAATAAGCTTTTAAATTTTACTGAAATTGAAATTTGGGCTGTTACATTGCCTTCCGCGATGCGACGCGTTAGCAGGCAACGATGATGCTCCCAAACCCATAGCCTCGCTGCCTAAATAATTAAGTAATTGAAATAAGAACACATTGCACACGACACTTCTCGACATCGCTCTACAACGCTTCCCGGTGACTCAAGATTCAACTAGAAACTCTAATCAAAATTGGCTACTCGGGCATAAGCGAAACCGACAAAGAAGACAAAGAAAATCATATCTATTGATCCGAACTCGGAATGAGACCAGTTTCTATGGATTCTTAACTGACATATCTACAATACTCTAGTTGACAAGGTAACCCAATTCGCCAATTTAATTTACTAACAGCTAGATGAAGCAACAGATGAAACTGCCTAAACAATTAAGACAGCAGTAATAAAACGATCATAACTTTTAACCTACAACTCCGAATTGAGAGTTCTTTAACAATCTGAAAAGGTTATGAAACTACCTACAATAACCTATTTGTCATGACATTCATATTTTGCGTTTAACAAAAAGTGGCACAAGGGTCAAAACTAATGATAGAAACTGACATACAATCTGGACAGTCACATTGAAATGTACATAACTTTTGTTCTACAAATCCAAATGAGGTGTTCTTTACCAATCCTGAAAGCTAGTGAGATCATATTCAAAAGTTGTTATGGGCAAGACTTCTGAATCATCTTCTAACTAGGTCATATTTTATCAATTACAGAGACTGCTATTTATCGTCAGAGTTCTGGACAGTAGAAACTAAAACGATCATAACTTTTGAGCCGTACGTCGGAATCAGGTGTTCTTGGCGGCCACCGAAAGCTAAGAACATTATCTAAATAAATGTAGGAGATCAAAACTTCTGATTCGGCATCTAAGATGTCAAAACAGCCCGCGCAACATACTGACAGATTCGAATCTCGCAGACGACTTTGATCCAAACAATTTAATCGGTTTCGCATCTAAACAACATCAAAACAGCGGGGAAACGAATTGATACCCTTGGAGACGCATAAAACGCTGAACAAAAACCCACAAAGAGGATCTTCTTCTTCTCCTCCTTTCTTCTTCTCCCTTCTTCTCCTTCCACCATGGCCGGCGGCACCTCGGAACTTCTTCCTCATGTTGGTAGAGTAGCACGGAGGGGGCTGCTCTGATACCGCTGCTGCAAAGGTGGCATGGTACAGAGCAGAGGGTAGGGTTTTGGGGAAGGAGACCCCTTCTTGACTCCACTACAAGGCCGCCCACTTGGTTAGGATGCCTTGGGCTAAAGCCCAAGGCCCAATCCTCCCTCAAATCCTGAATTTTCTTTTAATTTTTCTCTAAACTTTAGTGCATTAAAATTTGAATAAATTTCTCTTCCGAATAATATGTTCTCTCTATTTGATATTCGAGGTATTACACTTTCGTTTCGATTTTCGAACTACCGGAATCTCGGGACGAGATTCTGTTTAGGGGGGGGGGGGGTAGATTTGTAACAGCCCAAAATCTCTAAGTTGGATTAGTTAAGCATCTAATGTGCATTTGTGGAATTTTGGACTTTTTAAAAACTTGTTGTTGTAGCAAATATGTTTCAAGTGTGGGAATATTTTAGTTGGATTCTATATTCTCTGACATGCTTGTTGGATTTTCTGGAATTTTTGGAGCTTAATTGGTTCCCTGATTAATTTGCATGTTCAACTTTGAGTTTGAATTTAAAACGCCAATCTAATAGATAAATAAAACAAATAGAAATGAAAGTGATAATTTAAAATCTAAACTCAGTATAATTATTCTAGATATAAATGGAGGAATTAATTAAAGCACGTTTTGCAATTTTCTCATCAAGTAATAATAATCAATATTAAATCGAATGGTTTGAAAGACTGCATTTAAATTTAATTATTTTTTATTTTTTTTTATGTTTTCGCGGGCATCGCAAAAATTATATCGTCATGCATGCATTAGCATCATCTTTCTTTTCGTTCGACCGATCGCAGTGAAACGCTGCGTGTCCCTTCTTTCCGCTCTCGCTAACTCCTTCGCTTCTCTCCTTCAAATCTCATCTAAAAACTCAAAACCAAGTCATGCATGTCGTACCGCCGTGATCGTCATCGCACGACCAACCCATTTCTGCAATCCGTTTGTCCATGCATGGCAGTTTGAGCGATTGCGCGAGAGGAGAAAAGAAATAGCCGATGAAACGCTGCGAGTCATTTCTTTTCCCAACTTCTCCTCGCAATCACAATCGAGAATCAAGGATCCGACGACGCATGTTATACCGCTGCGATCACCGCCTCAAAGCGCCTGCTTTCGCAATCGTATCTCGTATGCAAGGTCATTTGAGCAAGTTGGAAAATGTGGAGAAATACATTGCTATTTATTCCATCGCTAATTTTTCTCACCGCCATCCCTTTCCACCCCATTGACCAATTTTTGTTTAGTCCCACCAACCACCCTTCAACTCATGCAATCTTTCTATTGTTTGTGTGGTCACCTCACCACCGCACACCACTACCATTTCCTTTTCCCAAGAGAGCAAACTCGCTATTTCTTGTCCACCACCGGATCCACAGTCGAGGCTTTCTCTGCCACACACACCCAACCTTATCACCTCACCATTTTGAGCCCTCCATTTCACATTCTACTCAGCACTGATGCTCTTTTTCCTCTAGCCATTTCTCCCCTTCCATTTTTTTTTCTCCACCGAAGGTGTGCCGCTCTCAGCCCACGCCACCTCCCAGCTCCACCGCCCTCACCCCGGCTCCTCCCTCCGCCGACCCGGCCCGGTCGCTCTGCTGCCCCTCAGCGCCGACCGCCTCCACCGTCGCCGGGTCTATGCCACGCCACCGTCCTCTGGCGCCACCAGCTGCTCCGGCTCCTTCCTTCGCCCGAGCCCTGCCCGGTTGCTCCGCCGCCGCCACCTTTCGGCCGCCCCTATTGCACCGGCTTTGTCTCCATCGGCCCCAGCCCGCGCTCAGCTGAGCCAGCGTGCCCGAGTGCCGCGCCTTCATCACCTGCACGTCCTCCTCCTCCTGACCCCGCCGGCCCCGACTGCGTCGACACCGCCTCCACCGACCGCCCTGGGCATGCCTCCGCAGCCTAGGAGCTCACCACAACCCCAGCATGACCGCCGCCGACCTTTCGACTGCCGGTGACAAGCCATTGCTGAGCCGCCTTTGGTCCCCTCCTCCTTGCCCTCTATGTGTTTGTATAAATGCCTCAAGGGAGGTTTTGTTTCTCTTCAGGTGGAGCTCGCCTCAGCCACCCTTGTCCCTTTCACCTGTGCTCAACCGTCGCCACCAGCTGCCCGAGCTGCGCCGTCTCCACCCTGAGGCCGCCTCACTCGTGTCGGTCCTGATTTCGTCATTATCAGCCACCGGAGTTCCCTTCGCCGGCGATGAGCCGTGGTCCGAACCACCGGTAGCTCCTCTATCCTAGCAGTTTCATCTCTGAAACTCTCCTATGTAACTGAGGATAGGACCCATCTGTGAAAGGATTAGCTTTTGCAATTAATAGTTTTGATGAACGAAATAAATCACTCCGCCTTGTGTTTAGCTTGTGGGATAAATAAATTGGTGGAAGAGGAGCTGATCAATCCGCATAGTCTTTTGGTTGACAGGATGATCAGAGGAGAAGTTCAAAATGTTTGTAGTACCCATTTGCTTAATCATAACTCTTTTGATCACTAAATTTTAATTTAGAAACTAGATAATTAGTTGTCAGCAGTATAGTTTGTTTTGGTGAGGTTTTGAGCAGAGTAGGTGGTTTAGAAGGACTTGCTGCTATAGGTTCGTGAACAGTAATCTAAGCTAGTTTGGTCGATAGAGTAATGGCTTGCTGTCTGTGAGGACCCCGGTTTATTCGGCTTGTACTGTTTAACCATCCACTTGGTCCTAACAGTACAATTCAAATAAACCAAGCCTCGAGATATGTATACTTCCTGCACTGCAGTATACACACCTGCTACAAAATCATGCATCAATTCCATTCATACACATAGAGCCAAGCAAAAAGCAACAACTGAAAGACATAGATAATATAAAGAGAGTTATTACAAAAGAGAGGCCGACCGGCCAAAAGTCATACAAATAAGTAAATACACAGCGGAAGCAAAATGGCCATAAGATGGCGATAAACAAAAGCCAATCGGTGTGCCTTTACCCACAAGGCAACCAACCGGACCGCCAAGCTAATCGTCCCAAACAGCGCAACACAGCTCACAAAAGTGAGGCCCTTGGGGCTCACCTTCTTCCTCTGCAACAATTAATATTAAGCAAGCGTATGAGTACAAAACTTGTTTTTGTACTCGCAAGACTGACGTGTGAGATAACAGAACTATAATTAACTACATGCAAGCTTTATTTAAGTGGATGAGGCTTTGGACTTATTTTCAGCATAAAGCAAGTTTTCATTTACAATAAGGTAATAGATTCAAAGCAAGTTTGCAATTAACTTTTATTGTTCAAATAAAATAGAGACAATAATAACATAGATAGAGAACAACACCAACCTAGAAGTGACTAACCCATAGTCACCACAACAATAGCATGAAGTACCCCTTCATACCACCCATGTCAAGTTTAAGTTTTTAAAAGGTTGTAGTCTAGTTCTTGTGGGAAATAACCAAGCGTGTCCATAACCTAGGGCGAGGCTATTCGAATAGTTTTAACCTGCAGGGTGTACCAATGTACCCACACGATAGACCGCCTTTCCACCACCACGTTAGCACACTTCCTTTGGTATGCGTGCATGGCTAAGTCTAACAAGACGCTTTCAATGGACGATGCTAATTAAGAGCCGCAACCCACGGAGAAAGACACATTCGACAAACCTAACCGGTCTGCCAATGCTCCCCTCCAACACCACAACACACACACACACAGGAACACACCCACCGACCAGCTCATAATTAACACCTCCCAAAGTACTTAGTCAAGAGAGGTTCCATATCCCCCTCGTGTGGTTAGCACGCACAATTGCTTGGATCAATGGCACAAGTAACTCGGTCCTTAGGGACTTAGGCACCATTCCAATCACACCCAACAGATCACACCAACATACCATTGTGCCCAAGCCAAGATATAATTTTTGTTTTCAGTTTTTGATTTGCAAATTGATAAAACACAAGGGTTGGACATAATGGAATAATATAAGTATTTGTGTGATCAAGATCACCGACTAAGTCGATGATCGCCCAATACTACCGATACTAGGCATGGCTAAGCAATATTTATTCGAAATCTACTAAGTGACAAGAGCTCATCCAACGAACTCTAATCACAGAAATAACCTAGGCTTAGGTAGTAGAGGATATTGATTTACCTACAGATTATGCAACTAGGGATTAACTAATCAATTTAACACCCAAATAGCAATGCATACATAAAGTTTAAACAAAGTATTAGATTTTAAAAGTAATGGGATTGAATGGGAAATGATCAAATCGCTTGCACGCTTGTCGTTGCTCAATTTGTTGCGGAGGGTCGTTTCGGGATTACCGCAAATATCGAATCCTAATCGAAAGAGCGAAAACAACCAATAAGACGAGCAACACTTAAACAAAAGAGCAAGCAAAAATTATCCAAATGCGACGGAAATTTATACACAAGGTAAAATACGAACATACCTAGACATAGAAACTGGAAAACTTAATTTGGATTTGTGGTGCAAAAGATATTCTCTAAAAACCTAATTTCGTATAATTAGCACTCAGTAGCAAAATATTTTCTAGAAAGATTTTGAAGCTGAAACTTTATGGTAGCTACCTACTGGTATAGTGGTAACCCATATAAAATTTCAGGTCATTTGGAGTTAAAATGATTTAGTTATGATTTTTCTAAGTTTTAAATCTAAGACATGATTAATTTCAGATTAAAGACTACTTGCAAACCTATACTAAGCTAAAGTACTTTAACAGATGCATTTATAGAACTTTAGTTTGTTAAATTTGGAGCTACAGAGAAAAAGTTATGCAATTTTGAAGTTTAAAACAATTAATATGTGCAAATAAAAGCTTCTTGGATTAAACTGAAAACCCATAAAATCGGGGAGGTCGTGGGCGTTGATCAAAGATCGCACGGCTCACGATCTCGAGATGCTAAAACCCGCACGAGCTCCTCGGCGCAAAGACCTTGCCGCGCTTAGAGAGGTCTTAGCCGTTGATATTGAATCCAACGGCTCAGACCATCGGATGCACAAAGACCGCGAAGGAGGTCCTCGCGACTAGGGAGGTCGTGGACGCCGATCCGATCTGGCGGCCCCGAGCTCCACGAGGAGGTCCTACGGCTATCTAACTAAGGGAGAGGTCTGGACGGTTAAGATTTCCCGAGGGGAGGTCTTAACGGTCTAGATCTGAGCGAGGAGGACCTAAACGGTGAGCTAACAAATGAGAGGTCTTGACGGCCAGGATCCCACCGAGGAGGTCCCAAACGGTCACGATCTCAAAGGGAAGGTCCTAAGCGGGTTTTTAACAGAGCGAGGTCTGGACGGCTTAGATCTTCCGTGGGGAGGTCCTGAACGGTCCAGATCTAGGCGGGGAGGTCTTGCGGTCTTCTTCACAAAGGACCAGAGGTGGTCTTTTGCAAAGAGGACCCCAAGGGGTAGTTTTGAAGGTTTTCTTTACAAAAGACCAGGGGTGGTCTTTTCGCACAGAGGACCTCAAGGAGGAGGGTGATCCTAGCGGCTGGGATTTAACCTACGGAGGTCTTTAACGGCCAGGATTCTATATGGTGGGAGGTCCCGCGCTAAGGACTTAGACTAGGAGATCTAGCGGTCCGCATCAATCTTCAAGAGGTCATGAACGGCTAAGACCACAACCGAGAGGTCCTAGGACTTAGCTAATACTAACAAAGGATCTACTGTGGATCTAAACAGAAGAGGTCATTATGGGCTAGGATTAAATCGAAGAGGTCCTGGGAGCTAGAGTTTTTGCCGACAAGATCCCACGGTGCGAATCTAACACGGGGAGGTCCTGGAGGGTCACGATGAACCCGAGGAGGTCCAATGACTCGACAAAAACGCGACAACATACCAGGACACCGGCTTTGGTCACTGGCTCGTCGCCGGCGACCACGACCACGGCGGCGCGGTCCAACGGGGCAAAAATGTTCGCAATACTATTGCGAACCTTTTGAGGGCACAAACGTCGCCGGACACGACCCATATCGCCGGCGAGCCGGAACGAGGCGTAGATCAAGTACGGGAAAAGTGAAAACCGAGAAGGACTCCGCCGCGACCTAAACTATCGAGTGCTTAAGCTACAGGAGGTCATTGGGAACTCACCTGGGCGCAAAGGAGGTCCAAGGGAGGTCGGTGGAGCCCTGGCGACGACGACTGCCGCCGGAGTGGAGGAAGATGACACGGGGAAAAACTCCTGAGCGATATGAGAACTGAAGAAAACTGCAGTTAGCTCCGGGAGGACCCGCAGATAGAGCAAAAGTGGCAAACGGAGGGAGGGAGACATGCTCACCGGAGCTAAAGATGGAGGCGGCGACGCCAAATCCGAGAAGGCCGAAAACCCAATTCAGCTGCTTCCTGAGAAAACAAGCCGAATCAAGTTAGTGGACAGGACCGGGAGGTCGGAAGAAATGCTGCGACGCTAAGGGAGGGGTCAGGGGACCACTGGAGCTCTGATGGTGACGAGGGGCTCGGTGGTCGACAATGGCGGCAAGTGATTCCAGCACTATGCGATTTGGTTCACGAGAGGAGAGCTAAGGACTCGCAAAAGGTGCATAAAGGAAGCCAAGGGGAAGCTCGGGACCATATAAAGCTAGTGAGCAACGGAGGAAACCCGAGCACTCTACGGGAAATGGAGCTCAAGCACCGCCAGCTCAGGAAATGACAGAGTTGGTAGCGGGAAGACTTTGGAGGAAAGGTGTTGACGAGCATTTAAGAAGGGCGAAAGAGCCGTTGACGAGGACGGAGACGATGGGACAAGCCATCAGGCAATTCTCGGCGCACGCCATCTCCCCTTGACGAGGAAGAAGAAGAACAGGAGGAGGTAGGGTGGTCGTGGGATCTCGATCCAACGGCCCGCACTAACTCAATCGATCGCACCCGAGCCCGACGCCACTAGGTGGCTTGGTGCGACCACGACCTAGAGTCGGACTCGGGTCTGAGTCCAAGCCTGACTCAGACCAGGGTTTCAAATTGGGAGCTGGACTTTAGGGAATTAATTAAAGCATCAAATCAACTCCAAAATTTCTGAAATTTTAAAAGGAGCTTGCTAACTTAGATATTGACCTTGCATAAAATTTTCAGAGGTTTTTGTGCTGTACATTTTCCCCCAAAAATTATACAATGCTTTGAGCTAGGGTTTGACTATGAGTCAAGCAAGTTTGACTGACCCATAAAACTATTCAATCAATTTCTGAAAATTGTGAAATTTTTCAGAGGGGTCACATATCAACCCAAGAACTTAGGAAAAAGATTTCCCAGGAGATGATCAACAGACTTGTGACTTTGTATTTCCATACTCTTGTACAATAATTGTTTAGTGCACACAGGAAATACATGATGTAAGAAAAAGTTTTAATTTCTACCCATTTTCTTACATTTGAACACAAGTTGAAAATGGGGATGTTACAAACCTCCCCCCCTTACAAAAATCTCGTCCCGAGATTTGGTTCACTCGGAAAAGAAAGAGGGGTAGTCTGCACGGAGACGATCTTCTCGCTCCCAAGTAGCCTCATCTTCGGAATGATTCGACCACTGAACCTTAAGGAACTTGATGGTCTTATTCCTCGTTCTTCGTTCAGCTTCCTCGAGTATGCGAACAGGACGCTCGCGGTAGGTCAAATCTTCCTGGACATCAAGAGTTTCCAACGGAGCTTCCTCTGTTGGAACACGGAGGCACTTCTTTAGCTGGGACACATGAAACACATCATGTACTCCCGCAAGTGCGGCAGGTAACTCCAATTTGTAGGCAACAGCTCCCTTCTTCTCGATAATACGGTAGGGGCCGACATATCGAGGAGCTAACTTTCCCTTGACACCAAAACGCTGGTGACCTTTCAGAGGAGAAACCTTAAGATAAACGAAGTCATTGGGCTCAAAGCTCAACTCACGACGACGACGATCCGCATAGCTCTTCTGCCTGGATTGAGCTGTGCGCAATCGATCACGAATGAGCTGGACTTGACCCTCGGCCTCATTAATCGAGCCCGGGCCAAAGAAAGGTCTTTCACCGGTCTCAGACCAGTTCAACGGGGTTCTACACTTTCTCCCGTATAAGGCCTCGAATGGTGCCATGCCGAGCCGGCTTGAAACGTTGTTGTAAGAAAACTTCGGCAAATGGCAAGCACTTCTCCCGTGCTTCCCATAGGAAAGAACACAAGCTCGCAGACATGTCCTCCAAAACTTGGTTGACCCTCTCGGTCGACCATCCGCTTGGGGTGATATGTCGTCTTTGAAGAAAGACGAGTTCCCATAGCTTCTTGCAAGCTATGCCAGAACTGAGAAGTGAAGATTGAACCACGATCAGAAATGATCGTCTATGGCACCCATGCAAGCTCACTATCTGGCGAGATAGAGCTCGCAAGGTGACCGTGCGAATCTTGGTCTTGATCCGGAAGAAAGTGCGCCACTTTTGTCAACCGGTCAATGATAACCCAAATGGCATCATTGCCCGCGGTGACTGGTAGGCCGGTGATAAAATCCATCCCGACCGATTCCCACTTCCACTCGAATGGGCAAGGGCTGAAGCAATCGGTGACGCCGATGCTCGGCCTTGACACGACGACACACGCCGCACTCGGCAACGAACCTCGCGATCTCCTCTTCATTCGGGTCCACCAAAATCTCTCGCGAAGATCCCGGTACATCTTCGTGGCCCCGGATGAATGGATAACGAGGAATCGTGGGCTTCGCGGAGGATCAAATTCGCAACTCTATGTCCTTTGGAACCACGAGCGTTGCCGAACCTCAAGACACCAAGCTCATCTACGGAGAAGCACTTGGTCGTCCCATTCTTGACATTTTCCTTGATGTGGTTTACCCCAACATCCGATCACGAGCGCACGATCCGATCCACCAAGGTTGGTTTGTACAACCAAGGCAATGAGGAACCATGCTCAACCAAACCCGGTTGAGACGTCAAACTCCTCTAGAAGAGGGTGATGCTCTGAAGCAACAATGCATTGCAATGCGCTGCGACTAAGCGCATCCGCAACGACATTGGCCTTGCCGGATGGTAGTGAATACCCATGTCATAGTCCTTGATCAACTCCAACCATCTCCTTTGCCGAGGTTCAGATCGGTTGGGTGAACAAATACTTTAAGCTTTTGTGATCCGAATACACTTCACAACGATTACCGATTAGGTAATGTCGCCAAATCTTAAGTGCATGGATCACCGCGCTAACTCCAAGTCATGGGTAGGATAGTTGAGTTCATGAGGTCTCAATTGCCTTGATGCATAGGCAACTACCTTGCCTTCTTGCATAAGGACACAACCGAGGCCTCGACGAGAAGCGCCACAAAAGATATCAAGCTTCGACGGACATCGGGAGAACAAGAACAGAGCGGTGGTCAATCGCTTCTTAAGTGCTTGAAACCGCCCTGCAATCGGTGGACCACGAGAACTTCTTGTCCTTCTTGAGCAACTCCATCATCGGCCGCTATCTCGGAGAAGTTCTCGATAAGCGGCGATAATATCCCGCTAAACCAAGAAAACTCCGAACCGGTGACCGAAGTAGGTGACTCGAGAAAGCACATCGCGATCTTGCTAGGATCCACACCACGCCTCCCGCCGAAAGAATATGGCCTAAGAAGGCTACTTCCTTCAACCGTAACGCAGCACTTGCCGAACTTCGCATATAACTTGTGCTCGCGGCTTGCCCAACACAAGCTTCAAATGCTCGGTGTGTTCCTCATCGCCTTGGAGTAGATAAGAATATCATCGATGAAGACCACAACGAACCTATCCAAATACTCCATGAACACCGAATTCATGAGGTTCATGAACAAGGCCGGAGCATTGGTTAAGCGAAAGACATGATGGTATACTCGTACAAGCCATAACGAGTAGAAAAAGCGTCTTTGGCATATCCTCGGTCGAATCCAACTCGATGATATCCCACTCTCGAGATCAATCTTGGAAAACCCGAGCTCCATTAATTGATCGAAGAGATCGCCGATACGGGCAAGGGTACTTGTTCTTACCGCTACTTCATTAAGTGGACGGTAATCAACGCTTACATGCGCAGCGTCTTGTCCTTTTGGGACAAAGATTGCTGAGCATCCCCAAGGAGATGAGCTAGGCGGATGAAACCCTTCTCTTGAAGCTCACCCACCGCTTCTTCAACTCCACCAACTCAATTGGGTCCATCCGTAAGGCCTCTTTGAAATCGGGCGCACGGAACCAACTCAATGACAAACTCGAGGTCTCGAATCGTGGCATCCCCGAAGGTCGTCGGGAAGACATCAACAAAGTCACACACCACCGGGACTTCGCTAATATCTAGAGCGGCTTCGCTGCGCGAAGAGATGCGGATCCTGCAGCCTTCTAGTGGCGAACTCGCCGCCGTAAGGATCGTGAGGTAGATGAGCCTCCTAGCGCAATCAATTTGTCCCATGTGCTTTGAGACAACCAATCCATGCCTAGGATTACATCTAAGCTCGCGATCAAGAAGGATAAGGTTTGCCAAGAATCCTACCCTTCTATCTCAACAGGACATCCCTACACTCGGACTCGCTCTCAACTCCGAACCGGGAGAGCGAATGAGCAGCGGACCAACAATGGAGTAAAAGAAGACCTCCCACAGCAAGAAAAGACTCTAAACAAACGAATGGGATGCGCTCAATCAAATAAAATCAGAAAGGTGGAAAGAGTTAACCGAAATGGTACCCAACACGACGTCGGGTGCCTCCTGTGCCTCCTCCGCGGAGATGAGATTGACGCGGCCACTACCCACGCCTTGGGTAGCGGGGACAACCTTCCGATCTCGAAGAACCACCTCCCCCGCGCCCTCCATTAGGACGAGGCCGCTCCATCTGTTAGGGCAAGTATTGGCATAATGCCCTTCTCGTTGCACGGTGCAAGTGACCCGGCACCGGATTGCGGGGCCACCTGGCGGTTCGCAGCGCACGTGATCGGGCACGGCCTGCGGAGGGCGAGGAACTGGTGCTGGCGGCCTCGGTGGTAGGGAAGCCACAGAACGGGCCCCTGGAGTAGGCCCGACACGAGGACGAGAGAGGCGGCTGTGCATCGGCCGGGCCTCCCACTTGCGCTTGCGGGACTCGCCCAGCCGCCTTGGCCTTGTGCTCAAGCAACAATGGCCTTGTCTACCAAGGCACCGAAGTCGACAAAGTCCACAATGGAGAGCCTGCTCTTGCAGCTCTCGCACAAACCCTCCATGAACTTCTCACCTTGGCCTCATCGGTGGCCACCTCGGATGGAGCATAACGAGCCAAGTGGTTGAACTCGTGCAGCACTCCATCACCGACTTACGCCCTTGCTTGAGCGCGAAACTCCTTCTTCTTCACTTCATCAAGCGGCAGGATGTGAGCTCGACGGGCGCCGTCCGAACTCATCCTAAGAGACAAGGTGGCCGCGGCTGCATGGCCAAGAAGTTCTCCCACCGGAGAGTCCGCCTCGAAGCCGATGGGAGGCAAAGAGTGCCCCGTCTGGTCCAGCACGCGAGCAACGCCGAGCTTACGCCAACCCGACGCAGACCAGTCATCTGCGCCCAATGGGTCCTCGGACTCGGAGAACGTGGGGCTGAGCGAAGAAACTCGGCAAGGCCCCCACGGATCGATGTCCACCCCGCCCGGATCCCGAGGCACCGGAAGGGCGGAGGTGTTGCGCGCAATAACATCCAGCAGACCCTCCTCCGTCCTCTCGAGCGGTTGCGCTCGATGCGAGAAGGACTCAGCCATGGTCTGAGGAGGCGCTCCTCATCCAAACCAGTCGCCGACCACGGCGCTCACGAGTACCTCCACCATCTCGCTTAAGAAACTTAGGTTAGAAACCAAAGCACTAACATTAGAAGTTGATGAAAGCGACGAGCTAACGATTAGGGAATGAGACATCACCCTAACCGAAAGCCAAAAACAGCAAGTAACAACTTTAAATGTTTCCAAAGAAGCTCCAAAACAGCAAGGAAACTCCAAACCAAGCTCGACTTCTCAATGCCATTAACCCGTATTGAATGAACGAGTAATAGTGTGAGAAGATAAAAATTTCAGCTCACTACAACCAGCCTAACACTACTCAAGAACAAGGTTAAGGCGATAAAAATAACGTTAGATACTTAGCTAACTAGTATCACATCTTACCCTTTTATTCCCACAAGTTCTACTTGATTAACCTCTCCTTTTCTACCCTCGTTAGAACCTCCGAGCTTGCTGTCCGGAACGAATGATCGCTGTCCAGTTTTGCATCCAAGCCTCCTAATTGAAATCTTCAACTTCGGAAGCTTCAAAACCTTGTAGAGGCGGCTAACATTTCAATTTGCCAAGCTCATTGGTCCCAAAACCCAATTAATCGATAATGACTATCTTTTGAGAGAAGGAAAGGAAAAACACTTTTAAAACTCAAATTAGAGCAAGACGAGAAGAAAGCTAAGATAGGTAAGGAATAAAATCCGACATCTTACTTAAGCTTTCACAAATCATTTGACCCTTTGAAAATAAGGTTTTCAAAATATCCTAAGGACGACCAAGCTTGGGTTACTACGGTCGGAATGGCTCGATACAAACTTTGTGAGGACCCGGTTTATTCGCTTGTACTGCTTAACCATCCACTTGGTCCTAACAAGACAATTCAAATAAACTAAGCCTCGAGATATGTATACTTCCTGCACTGCAGATACACACCCGTTACAAAATCATGCATCAATTCCATTCATACACATAGAGCCAAGCAAAAGCAACAAGCGAAAGACATAGATAATATAAAGAGAGTTATTACAAAGAGAGGCCGACCGCCAAAAGTCATACAAATAAGTAAATACACAGCTGAAGCAAAATGGCCATAAGATGGCGATAAACAAAAGCCAATCGGTGTGCCTTTACCCACAAGGCAACCAACCGAACCGCCAAGCTAATCGTCCCAAACAACACAAGAACACAACTCACAAAAGTGAGGCCCTTGGGGCTCACCTTCTTCCTCTGCAACAATTAATATTAAGCAAAGCGTATGAGTACAAAACTTGTTTTTGTACTGCAAGACTGACGTGTGAGATAACAGAACTATAATTAACTACATGCAAGCTTTATTTAAGTGGATGAGGCTTTGGACTTATTTTCAGATAAAGCAAGTTTTCATTTACAATAAGGTAATAGATTCAAAGCAAGTTTGCAATTAACTTTTATTGTTCAAATAAAAGAGAGACAATAATAACATAGATAGAGAACAACACCAACCTAGAAGTGACTAACCCATAGTCACCACAACAATAGCATGAAGTACCCTTCATACCACCCATGTCAAGTTTAAGTTTTAAAAGGTTGTAGTCTAGTTCTTGTGGGAAATAACCAAGCGTATCCATAACCTAGGACGAGGCTATTCGAATAGTTTTAACCTCACAGGTGTACCAATGTACCCACACGATAGACCGCCTTTCCACCAGCCACGGTTAGCACACTTCCTTTGGTATGCAGGCATGGCTAAGTCTAACAAGACGCTTTCCAATGGACGATGCTAATTAAGAGCCGCAACCCACGGGAGAAAGACACATTCGACAAATTTAACCGGTCCGCCAATGCTCCTCCAACACCACAACACACACACACAGAACACACCCACCGACTCAGCTCATAATTAACACCTCCCAAAGTACTTAGTCAAGAGAGGTTCCATATCCCCCTCGTGTGGTTAGCACGCAATAATTGCTTGGATCAATGGCACAAGTAACTCGGTCCTTAGGGACTTAGGCACCATTCCAATCACACCCAACAGATCACACCAACATACCATTGTGCCCAAGCCAAGATATAATTTTTGTTTTCAGTTTTTGATTTGCAAATTGATAAAACACAAGGGTTGGACATAATGGAATAATATAAGTATTTAGGTGATCAAGATCACCGACTAAGTCGATGATCGCCCAATACTACCGATACTAGGCATGGCTAAGCAATATTTATTCGAAATCTACTAAGTGACAAGAGCTCATCCAACGAACTCTAATCACAGACAAATAACCTAGGCTTAGGTAGTAGAGGATATTGATTTACCTACAGATTATGCAACTAGGGATTAACTAATCAATTTAACACCCAAATAGCAATGCATACATAAAGTTTAAACAAAGTATTAGATTTTAAAAGTAATGGGATTGAATGGGAAATGATCAAATCGCTTGTTCGCTTGTCGTTGCTCAATTTGTTGCGGAGGGTCGTTCTCTGGATTACCGCAAATATCGAATCCTAATCGAAAGAGCGAAACAACCAATAAGACGAGCAACACTTAAACAAAAGAGCAAGCAAAAATTATCCAAATGCGACTAAATTTATACACAAGGTAAAATACGAACATACCTAGACATAGAAACTGGAAAAACTTAATTTGGATTTGTGGTGCAAAAGATATTCTCTAAAAACCTAATTTCTACCATAATTAGCAATGTAGCAAAAATATTTTCTAGAAAGATTTTGAAGCTGAAACTTTTATGGTAGCTACCTACTGGTATAGTGGTAACCCATATAAAATTTCAGGTCATTTGGAGTTAAAATGATTTAGTTATGATTTTTCTAAGTTTTAAATCTAAGACATGATTAATTTCAGTATTAAAGACTACTGCAAAACCTATACTAAGCTAAAGTACTTTAACAGATGCATTTATAGAACTTTAGTTTGTTAAATTTGGAGCTACTGAGAGAAAAGTTATGCAATTTTGAAGTTTAAAACAATTAATATGTGCAAATAAAAGCTTCTTGGATTAAATCTGAAAACCCATAAAAGCGGGAGGTCGTGGGCCGTTGATCAAAGATCGCACGGCTCACGATCTCGATGCTAAAACCGCACGAGCTCACGGCGCAAAGACCTTGCCGCGCTTAGGAGAGGTCTTAGCCGTTGATATTGAATCCAACGGCTCAGACCATCGGATGCACAAAGACTCGCGAAGGAGGTCCTCGCGCACTAGGGAGGTCGTGGACGTCAGATCTGGATCTGGCGGCCCCGAGCTCCACGAGGAGGTCCTACGGCTATCTAACTAAGGGGGAGGTCTGGACGGTTAAGATTTCCCGAGGGGAGGTCTTAACGGTCTAGATCTGAGCGGAGGAGGACCTAAACGGTGAGCTAACAACGAGAGGTCTTGACGGCTAGGATCCCACCGAGGAGGTCCCAAACGGTCACGATCTCAAAGGGAAGGTCCTAAGCGGGTTTTTAACAGAGCGAGGTCTGGACGGCTTAGATCTTCCGTGGGGAGGTCCTGAACGGTCCAGATCTAGGCGGGGAGGTCTTGCGGTCTTCTTCACAAAGGACCAGAGGTGGTCTTTTGCAAAGAGGACCCCAAGGGGTAGTTTTGAAGGTTTTCTTTACAAAAGACCAGGGGTGGTCTTTTCGCACAGAGGACCTCAAGGAGGAGGGTGATCCTAGCGGCTGGGATTTAACCTACGGAGGTCTTTAACGGCCAGGATTCTATATGGTGGGAGGTCCTGGCGGCTAAGGACTTAGACTAGGAGATCTAGCGGTCCAGATCAATACTGAAGAGGTCATGAACGGCTAAGACCACAACCGAGAGGTCCTAGGACTTAGCTAATACGGAACAAAGGATCTACGGGTGGATCTAAACAGGAAGAGGTCATTATGGGCTAGGATTAAATCGAAGAGGTCCTGGGAGCTAGAGTTTTTGCCGACAAGATCCCACGGTGCGAATCTAACACGGGGAGGTCCTGGAGGGTCACGATGAACCCGAGGAGGTCCAATGACTCGACAAAAACGCGACAACATACCAGGACACCGGCTTTGGTCACTGGCTCGTCGCCGGCGACCACGACCACGGCGGCGCGGTCCAACGGGGCAAAAATGTTCGCAATACTATTGCGAACCTTTTGAGGGCACAAACGTCGCCGGACACGACCCATATCGCCGGCGAGCCGGAACGAGGCGTAGATCAAGTACGGGAAAAGTGAAAACCGAGAAGGACTCCGCCGCGACCTAAACTATCGAGTGCTTAAGCTACAGGAGGTCATTGGGAACTCACCTGGGCGCAAAGGAGGTCCAAGGGAGGTCGGTGGAGCCACGGCGGCGACGCATCGCCGAGTGGAGGAAGATGACACGGGAAAACTCTGGCGATATGAGAATCAAGAAAATCTGCGATTAGCTCGGGAGGACCCGCAGATAGAGCAAAGCGGCAAACGGAGGAGGGAGACATGCTCACGGAGCTAAAGATGGAGCGCGACGCCAAATGAGAAGGCCGAAACCCAATTCACCGCTTCGAGAAAACAAGCCGAATCAAGTTAGTGGACAGGACCGGGAGGTCGGAAGAAATCTTTGCGACGCTAAGGGAGGGTCGGGGACCACCGAGCTCGATGGTGACGAGGGCTCGGTGGTCGACAATGGCGACAAGTGATTCCAAGACTATGCGATTTGGTTCACGAGGGAGAGCTAAGGACTCGCAAAGGTGCATAAAGGAAGCCAAGGGGAAGCTCGGGGACCATATAAAGCTAGTGAGCAGGGGAGGAAACCCGAGCACTCTACGGGAAATGGAGCTCAAGCACGCCGGCCCAGGAAATGACAGGAGTTGGTAGCGGGAAGACTTTGGAGGAAAGGTGCTGACGAGCATTTAAGATGGGCAGTAAAGAGCCGTTGACGAGGACGGAGACGATGGGACAAGCCACTGTGCAATTCTCAGCGCACGCCATCTCCCCCGTGACTGAGGAAGAAGAAGAACAGGGAGGAGGTAGGGTGGTCGTGGGATCCCGATCCAACGGCCCGCACCCGAACTCAACTGACCGCACCCGAGCCCGACGCCACTAGGTGGCTTGGTGCGACCACGACCTAGAGTCGGACTCGGGTCTGAGTCCAAGCGACTGCACTTAGACCAGGGTTTCAAATTGGGAGCTGGACTTTAGGGAATTAATTAAAGCATCAAATCAACTCCAAAATTTCTGAAATTTTAAAAGGAGCTTGCTAACTTAGATATTGACCTTGCATAAAATTTTCAGAGGTTTTTGTGCTGTACATTTTCCCCCAAAAATTATACAATGCTTTGAGCTAGGGTTTGACTATGAGTCAAGCAAGTTTGACTGACCCATAAAACTATTCAATCAATTTCTGAAAATTGTGAAATTTTTCAGAGGGGTCACATATCAACCCAAGAACTTAGGAAAAAGATTTCCCAGGAGATGATCAACAGACTTGTGACTTTGTATTTCCATACTCTTGTACAATAATTGTTTAGTACACACAGGAAATACATGATGTAAGAAAAAGTTTTAATTTCTACCCATTTTCTTACATTTGAAACACAAGTTGAAAATGGGGATGTTACACTGTCGGGACCCAGAATTACGACTCTGGAACCCTCTGTGTATACTGCACTAGTCCAGGATCACGCTAGTGCACACAGGGTTAACATAGGTAAATATCGATCCACACAAGCGATAAATAAAGTAAACGATTAGTTTGAATAACAAATAAGGGTTTTGACCTTATGGTCGAGTTTACACTTATTAAGCCACGCAGGCTAACTAGGAAATAAAGCAAAGAATGAACGGAAAACTCCAGCGTAGATCCCACCAATTCACCACAGCAACCGATCGATCCGACCTTAACGAACGATCGCCTTCAACGAACTCCTCCTCGAAAGCGGCGTAGACTCCTCCTCTTACGTAGGTTTGGGCGCAAGTTTTACAACAAGCGTGAGTACACAACCGTACTTCGCAAATCATACCACGAAATGCATTGTATAGATGCGAGCTTATTCCAAAGAAAAGGCTTCGTGGTTCTTTTGCATAAAAGCAACATTTGCAATTGAGTACGAATAATAGATTGAAAGCATAATTCAAAATAATTAAACAATATTAATTTAACAGTTGTTTCCACAAAGACACACAGCTAAATAGATTTCTTTACATAGCCATATGATTAAGGTCACACAGCTCCCATCCCAACATTTTATGAAAACTACCCTCGTGTGAAATCCCGAGCATGTCCATGACCATGACGCGCTATTCGAATAGATTGTTTAACACTCTGCAAAGGTTGTACACTTTACCCACAAGATACAACTAGTGTAGCAAGCACCAATCATAACAAAACAGTTCGAAACTTCATCTCAAACATTGACATTCCCGGTGTGCTTACAAACCGCTATACCGACTCACATAGAATTGGTATAACACACACCACCGACGGGGAAGACGAATCGATCCGCGATGCAACCACCAAGTAGTCACACCTCCACCTGTCACACACCTAACCTATCCACCGAACATCAATGCCGAGAATCCATAACTTACTAAGTTAGGCCGTCCCATACGGGCATGTGGTCGTGCAAGAAGGCTCGGCTCAATGGCGCACAAAGTTAAGTCCTTAATTGACCAAGGCAAGACTTCTATTTTCTAACTAAGTCACAAAGACCATCATTCCCATCACATAGACCACCATGTCACACAGTCTCCATCACTTGCCTCGCCTAAATCCTTTACCACCCAGTTGGTTTTAGTGCAACACATGCCATCACGAAGTAATAACACATAGCACATAGTTTTTACACAAAGTTCCATAGTCACTTAGTCATAATTAATATTTGCAACTTACATATGATGTGAGACTCGTAGCATGGCTAAACAATCAGATTCAAGCATCTAACCAACCCACGTTGGTGCTATAATATTACCAACTAATAACCAATCTAGGGTGACAACAAAATATGACATACAAGGCCAAGGTGTGATAACAATTTTGATATTAACTATGCCCAAAGTATTTAAATAAATAATTAAAGTAGAATGCAATAATTTAACACAAAGTAATTTGAAAACTGGGTTCAAGATGATCAAAGGTATGACTTGCCTTGGAAAAGGTCTATGTACTGGTCTTGATCTTGGGGTGCTCCTTCTTCCACAAAATTTCCGATTTAATCGACGCTCTACTACAAAACGAAACAAAAACAAACAAAACAAATACATACCAGAGGCAAAACAAACTCCAAAAATTAAATAAAAATCTCAGATAAATAGAACTTGAATTTAGACAAATTTAGAAATTTGAATGGGCTCAATCGGAGTTAGGATGCAAAAGTTATGAGCTTTGGAAGTTTGAAATTACATAAAATGCGGAAAATCAGATTTTATGAATTTACTGAATTATTTTCCTAAAGGAAAATCAGATTTAATGCGCAGGCTGACGTCAGTGAGGATTTCGGAAAAGAAATAATAAAAAGAAATCTCTGACATGTGGGACCCACATGTCGGCTAGGCTCACGGTGGACTAGGTCCACCGAGCCTCGGGACTCGGGGTCCGGTGGGCTACCGTGTGGCCACGCACGTGGACGCTGATGGGGCTCCACGCAGGACGACACGCAGGCGCGCGGGCTGAGGTGGCGGTGATGTGGACGACAATGGAAACGGCGGCGCTCTGGACCGCACGGCAACGGCGACTGGCGGCGCTCCGGCGAGGTCCGATGGTACCAGACGGAAGCCCTTGCTATTGCGAACCCGATGGTACACTCACGAGCGGCGGAGACACCCGGAGATGGCCGGCGGCGAGGTTCAAGCGGAGGAGCAGCTTCGGTTGCTGTTGGATCGGAGTTTCGGCGATGCTCCGGCGAAGTGGACAGCACTAGGAGATTGCTTATGCTCGTGCGATGTCGGTGGTGCGGCGGCGAGCTCCGGACAGATCGACGGCGGCGGAACGACGAAGAACGAGGCGGCGAAAACCCTAGAACTCCAATTGCGGCGACGCTAGGGCTCGGGAGGGGATGAGGGTGGCGGCTCTGGGTTGCGGAGGTGCTAGCGATCCTCGGGGGCTATTTATAGGGGCTGGGGTGCCCGGGATAAGGAATCCCTAAATTGGGGATTTCTCGGTTGAAAACGAAAATGGAGATAGAGTCCGTTTCGATCCCGATTGAGTGCAGATACGGGTGCGGTGAGGTTAGAGATAGAGTTTGGCACAGAAATCCGGAGGTTTTTAGTTAGGAAAGTCCGTTGTCGGATGAGGTTTCTAGAAGCTCCAATGGCGGACGGCGCCGACTCGGACTCGGGGAAGAAGCGGCGCGAGACAGCGACCTCGGCGGTCCACGATCGGAGGAAGAGGGCAGCGCCCACCGTCAATGAGGCAAGGGAGCTGGCCCGCATGTTAGTGCGTCAGGCCGAGGTGCAACGGCGAGGCTGGTCAGGCACTGGGCCATGGCGGAGGAGAATGGGCCGAGTTAAGGAATTCGACCCGATTGATTTTCTGAGATTTTAAATAGGTTTTCTAATTTAGAAAATACCAGAAATTCAAATGGGCAATAGAATATAGCAAATGAACTCAGAAAAATTCTAGAAAAATCTAGAAAATATATCTGAGCACATAGAACCCAAATAAAATAGTTTTGGCTATTGTTCATGTTGGGATTATTCACATTAAATGTTTTTTATTGTAAAGTCCAATATTAAGCTTTTGAAATTAAATTCAAATAAAATCCAAATGGTGAATTTTCTTCCTACTAACTATTAAAAGATTTTTAAGCTCTGAAAATTGGGATGTTACACTTGCTTAGCACAATTGTGGAAAGGTTAATGAATCAATTAGTCAGCTGGTCATTTAGTTCTTGGTGGCAACCAAATCGAAAACTCTTATGAATGGGTGTATTCAGAATCGAGAGTGCAATCGTAGATGATTAGTTTGGGCAGTAGGTTGATGACCATATAGAGTCCAGTTTAGCATTTTAGTTCAGCAAAACCTGCTGTGAAGGTGTTTGAGCAGTAACCAGAAAATTGTCAGTTTAACATTATCCAACATTCTCATATCCATTAATACGAATAAAATCATAACAATTCACATTGCTTGCAATTAAATAAAGTAAAAGCACAAACAATATAATGGTAATGAGTGGTACAGAATACAATGATCAACCAAAGAACACTGTCTACCATTCACTTATCTCTTTATCCATGCGAAGTTGGATATCGAAGCGGTGACAAGGCACAAGAGACCACACTCTCTGAAAAATAATTCAAAATACATCTCAAAACCATAACATCATAGCACATACACTTTATTCTAAGCATCATCGCACTTCTACGCCAAACCGACCCATTTAACCTAAAACTACGGACGCACTACGGCTGTCCCAATAGTAAAATGGCTCTAACGTATTCATCCAAACTTCAAATTCAACCATGCATGACTTTATGGAATACCCACAAAAATAACCAATAATTTTCTGGTTATGATGAATCTCTGATTCTATAATTTTCTACCCTAATTCTTTACCCGAAGGTCGTTAAAGAATCTGTCAAAACAGTCTGTTTCACAATTTTGTATCTTTAATTCTAAAATTTGAAAACATATGAAGTACACTAGTTCTAGAAACTACACAAAATTTTCTACAATATTCAAGTTGTCCCCATAATTTAATTTTAACATCTACTATATGAAACTGACCATTCTTCACGGCATCTGCTAGCTACGTCAAAAATCTAGAAAATTACTTTCCCGAGACCGTATCTTTTTGCTCACTACTCTCATTCTAATATTCCAGACCATCTTGGAAAGCTAATGATATTATATAACTTTTCTCTAATAAGATATACCTTTGAATCTGAATCTAAATATCCATAATCACCCCGCAAGGTTCTGCACCTAACCTTAACGAACTAGGGTAGATTGAAAACTAACTTTTCCCTAATCAAAACAACCTACAAAATTAATAGAGACTAATACAAGGAAAAACCTAGGGATTAACAGGCATTACCCTTGAATCACGGCGGAACACAAAAAACCCCACAAAAATCCTCTCTTTTCCTCTCTTCTTCTTCCTTCCTTTCTTTTCTTCTTCTCCCTGGCTTATTGCTTCCTTCTCCTTGATCAGCAGTGCCACAGACAATCCCAGTATGCATGCAGCAGTACTAGCTATGCAGCCTGTAGGAGTTCATGCAGCAAGAGTGCATACGGGCAGGAGTGCATGCAAGCAAACTAGCTGGCTAGCATGCGAAGTTGCACTAGTCTTGGGTGGCGTGCGGCAATGGAAGGCGGTGCGTTAGAGGGCAACAAGGGCGTCTCAACAAGGGAGAAATAGGGGGATGGCGCACAAGGGCTTGGGAGGAGGGGCACCCCTTAGCTCCACTTAATGGCCGGTCGGCCCACTAGGGTTAGGTCGCCGTAGCCCGAAGGCCCAAGTTCTACTTCTCCCTCTAATTTTTTAAATTCCCCTTTTAAATTCAATTAATTCCCTTTCTAATTCAATTAACCCATATAAATACTTTCGGATATTACATTCTACCTCCCTTAAATGAATTTGACCCGGATTCTACTCAAAGAACAACTACAATCAAATTAAACAACGGTTAACACATACCCACATGAACAGCTCTGGATATTGCTCGCATGCGAACTCCAACTCCCAAGTCGTGTCTCTCTCGGATTGATGCATCCACACACTACTACAAAACTAGCTATCTTTGGCGCCTCATAATGATGGTTTCTTTGGAACCGCTCATGTTCTACTTTTCACAGCATGCGTGATACGTAACTATCACAAACGGTTGTAAATAGAACCGTCTATGATAATTCACAGACGGTTCTTAAGAAGAACCGTCTGTAATAATCTCAGATATCACAGATGGTTATTGTTAAGAACCGTTAGTGATACATTTACAAACCGTTTGTGATGTCTTTGAATATCATAGACGGTTTGTATTTAAAACTGTCTGTGAATTATCACAAACAGTTTTTGTCATGAACCATCTGTGATTATAATCATATCACAGACGGTTTTGTAGATAAAACCGTCTCTGATACTTTTGTTTTGTTGAGCGGGAAAAGGAAAATTTGGAATTAATGGGCGGGCTACCGAAACTCGCTTTATATTAACCGAGTCTCCTCACACCTCACACCTCCATCTCCTTCTCTACCATCTCTGCTCTAACCGAGTGTCGTTGTCTCGTCATGACCTTGCACCCTGGCCTCCGCCTAGCTCGTTGCCCGCGACTTCCTCCACCTCGCCCCGGCCTCATCATCGCTGGCCTTCCTCCTCCACTTCGTCGCCCCGGCCTCCTCCACCTCGTCCTGGCCTCGTCGTTGCCAACCTCATCGCCCCGGCCTCCCTCCACATCGTCGCCCCTGGCCTCCACCTCAGGTCGCGCACTATCTGATAAAATAGCCATAACTTTTGCATACGAACTCTGATTGCGATGTTCTTTGGCTCATTAGAAAGCTAACGAAAAGTTCAATCCAAAAATATATAAGTCCATGTAAAATTCATTTGCGAGGCTTGGGAGTCTCCAAACAAAGTAAAAAAAACCCAAAAAAGGTTGTTTAGGGCCTCAAAACAGCCTCCGAAGTTTCAACACCCGTTTCCATTTTTTGTGCAATAGAAAAAACTATCACAGACGGTTCTAAACAATAACCATCTGTGAAAAAGCTATCACAGACGATTCTGAATAAGACCCCTGTATGTGATAATTAATTATCATAGATAGTTATTGTTCAGAACCGTCTGTGATAGTTTTTTTCACAAACAGTTATTGTTTAGAACCGTCTGTGATAGCTTTTTCACAGACGATTCAAAAACCACCTATGATGACCTCATATCATCACAGACACATAAATTCAGACATTTTAAAAACCGTCTCTGATGATGGTTTGGAGCCGTTCGTGATGAGACCCTCTGTAGTAGTTACAGCACGTTTACGTATACCAACGTCTTGTGCCTCAACACTCGCTCCGACCTCTCCAAAATACGCACCGGACGCGACTCAATGGTAAGATCTTACTCAATGGTCAGTAGCCCCAATGAAATCTCATGCTTTGGGTCTCTCAGGAACTTTCTCAGCATCGAGACATGAAACATATTATGAACTCCGCATATGGACTCATGAAGTTCCAAGCGGTAAGCCAACTTCTCAATTCTTACAATAATCGAGAACGGTCCAACGCACCTCGGGCTAAGCTTCCCTTTGGTACCAAACCGGACAATGCCTTTGGTGGGAGACATTATCAAGAGCACCTGATCAGCCATCGCAAACTCTAAGTCACATCTCCTCACATCTGTATAGCTTTTCTGCCTACTCTGAGTTGCCAGCAGATTCTGCCTCACCATGGCCACACGCTCAACGGTCTTTTGAATCCAATCTGGACCCAAAACTGTCTTCTCACCTACTGCATCCCAACAAAGTGACGATCTGCACTTTAACCTCTACGAACCTCAAATGGCGTGGCTCTAATACTAGAATAGTAACTATTGTTGTAAGCAAACTCTACAAGTGGCAACCGATCCTCCAGCTACCCTTCAAAGCAGAATGCAAGACCGCAACATGTCCTCCAAAGTCTAGATAGTGCACTCTGGCTGCCCATCTGTTTGAGGGTGAAACGCCGTACTAAGATGAATCTGAGTGCCCAACGCACTCTGCAGACTGTCCCAAAACTTAGAGACAAACTTGGTATCCCTGTCAGAAATGATAGTCTTTGGTACGCCATGCAATCTAACAATGTACACACGCAAATAGGAGCTAAATCGCTCGTCGTATTTATCGTGCAGATAGGAATGAAGTGCACAGACTTGCTGAAACAATCCACCACTACCCAAATTGCATCCTTCCCTTGCGGTGAACAACGTAACACAACCACAAAGTCCATAGTTATATCATCCCAAGGCCACTAGGGAACCTCTAAAGGCTGCAATAACCCTGCAGGATGATTATTTTCGGCTTTCATTTACTGACAAACACTGCAAGAAAAGCCACATAATTAGCAATATCCACCTTCATCCTTTTCCACCAGAAATTCTGTTTCAGATCATAATACATCTTAGTCTCACCAGGATGAAAAGTGTACGGAGTATGATGAGCCTCCCTCAAGAGGTCATACTTGATCTCCGCCTTTTGTGGCACACAAAGGCAGCCTTTAAACCGCAAAGCACCAGACCCATCAATGCTGAAATCTCCTGTCTTGCCCTCATCTAGACGCTTTCTAACATCCTGCAATAACTGGTCACTCTGTTGCGCTTTCCGCACACGGTTTGGAATAGCTAACTCAAGGATCAATTGCATCTCAACATGTGCCGTGCCCACGTAGCAATAGGATATCCCCATGCAATCAAATCAGCAATGAGACAATCTAGAGTAGCAGGAGTCACCTTGTGACTAAGAGCATCAGCTTCTACATTGACCTTGCTTGGATGATACTGAATAGTAAGATCATAATCCTTAATCAATTCCAGCCACATCCTTTGTCTTAAATTCAGATCCTTCTTAATGAAAATATACTTGAGACTTTTGTGATCTGTGAAAATATCACAAGACTCTCTGTACAAATAATGCCTCCAAATCTTGAGAACAAAGACAACCGTAACCAATTCCAAGTCATGAGTGGGATAATTCTGCTCGTGCTTCTTTAACTGCCTCGATGCATAAGCAAACACCTTGCCATCTTGCATAGGCACACATCCAAGACCCACTCGAGACGCATCTGAAAAGACTGTAAAACGCTTCCTTGGCTCGGGAAGAGTGAGAATAGGAGAAGTCACCAACCTCTCTTTTAAAATGTTAAAACTGTGCTCACACTCATCAGTCCACTAGAATCTCACGCCTTTCTGAGTAAGCTGAGACATCGGCTTGGCGATGATAGAGAAATCTTGCACAAAATGCCGATAGTAACCAACCAAACCTAAGAAACTCCTCACGTCCTTCACATTAGTCGGCCTCTTCCGGTCCACCACTGTAGATAACTTGCTAGGATGAACAGCAATGCCCTAAGGATTGATCACATGACCCCAAAAACCCACTTCTGAAATTTAGAACTCACATTTCTTCGGCTTGGCATAGAACTTGTGCTATCTCAAAGTCTCTAATACTAGTCTCAAGTGATGCTCATGATCCTCATTGATCTTAGAGTAGATAAGAATATCATCGATGAACACCACCACGAAGTCATCCAAATACTCATACAACATACTGTTTAGGGTCGCCATAAAAATGACGAGTGCATTAGTCAGTCCAAAAGATATAACTTTATACTCATAATGCTCATACCTGGTGGAGAAAGCAGTCTTCTCAACATCCTGCTCACACACACAGATTTAATTATACCCCGACTGAAGATGAATCTTGGAGAACACCTGAGCTCCACTTAACTGATCAAACAAATCCTCAATGCGCCAACTCTCATCCTTCTTCTCTGTGAACAGACTAGGAGCTCCCCATGGCGACACACTACACCTGATCAAACCCTTAGCCAATAAATCATCCAACTGCTTCTTCAATTCGTCCTAAAATGGACATGTCGGCCAATACGTAGACAACGAGATGGGCCGAGTGCTCCAAACAAGATCAATGTGAAACTCCACGTCTCGCGCCGGTGGCATGCCCGAAGCTCACCGGAACACATCTGGATAAACGTGAACGACCGGAATCTCCTCAGTTCGCAAAGCCATGCTCGGCTTCTCAGCAAGAGCCAAGAAAAGCCCAATCTTCATTTGCCGCGACTGGGAACAATCCAGCTAACACACAAAGAGAGTGCGGCGCACTCCCCTGAAAAGTCAAAGTCACACTAGACGGAGTCCACAAAGTGACGGTCCTACAGAAATAGGATATCACAGCTCGGTAGGAGTGCAACCAATCCATGCCCAAGATGATGTCAAAAGGCTCCAACTGAATAACCATCAGATTCGCAATGATCTTCTCCCCATCGATAACAATAGAGCACCTAGGACAAACAATGGAGCTTGCAATAATACCCCCAGGAGAACTGAGCAACACTGACTAAGAAATCCACAACACTCAAGTTCACTCTCGTAGCAAACGTCGTCGAGACAAATGAATAGGTAGCCCCTGAATCAAAAAGGACTAAAGCATCAAATGAATCCACAAGCAAAGTACTTATCACCATGTCAGGACAACCCGTGGACTCCGCAGTAGGCATAGAGTACACTCCAAGTGGCGCCATGATGAAGGAATATGGCGCTAGGGCGACGGGAGTCCCACACTGCTATGGTGGTGCAAGTAAAGCTAGTGTAGCAGCAATCTGAAATGGTGCGGGAGGCAACTGCTGCCAGTAGTACCCTGCCAAAGGCGCCCAAGCTAAAGGAAGCAACGGCACAGAAGGAGCGTCCATCACCTGGATTGACCCTCATGCAGGACTTGATGAAGAAGACGCAGACATAGGCTCCCACTTGATCATACTAGTGGGGTTCTGGTGACACACCCGCTCCTTGTGACCCGGTCGGCCACACTGACGGTAAGCTTCCGTCCAAGAGAACTTAGCAGCACAGTGACCATCACCACACTTAAAACAAAGCATACCCTACCCTAGGACAGGATGAAGAGCCAGAGTACCCGCAAAAGGTCGAGGCGCCGAAGAAGAAGACGGCCTCGACTGCTTGGTCTTGGAGAACTATGAAGACTGCAGTCCCCCCTTGAAGTTCCTAGAAGCAGGCCACTGAAAAGACCCACTCCCCTCACCAAAACTCCTCTTCTGGTCACTACCAAAAGCAACAAGTCCACCAGAAGCTTACAACCCCTTAGTGAGCTACATCTCCAACTCCATGCCCTGCCTTGCTCCACAACAGAGTTGAAGTCACGGAGTGGAGTAGCTCCCAACACGTGCTGGTACTTAGGATTGAGGCCCCGAAGGAACCTCTTAGCCATCTGCGGATCATCGTTCACCACTAACGGGATGAAGCAAACCAAGTTATTGAACTCGGCCTCGTACTCAGCAATGGACATCCTCCCCTGAACAAAGGTCGTTAAGGCAATCTCCATCTTCTCAACGAAGGAGTAGGGACAAAACTTTGCCTTGAACTGGTCGACAAAGTCCTCTAAAGAAACTTGACCATAAGCAGCGGTCCTTGACATCAAAACACCGTCCCATCAAATGTCCACTAGCCCTTTCATTTGAAAGGCTACAAAACGGACCCTTTGATGTGAAGATAGCTCCAAAGCTCCAAACTGCCTCTCCATGTAGCGCAACCACTCCGCTGCTTGGTCCAACATGCTCGACCCGTCAAACAAATCCAACCTCAACCCCATCCACTCTCAAACCATCATCCGCGCCTCGGAGTGCGGTGGAGGCGACAGAGCAACAACGGATGCTGCAGCGGCAGTAGCTGCCGGCGCCTATTAACGGAGAACACGGATCTCTCCCACCAACTCTCTTAGCAAAGCGGGGGTCTCATCCTGGCCCCCAACCAGAAGCGATTCAACAGCAACCTCCTCCTTAGTAGTTCTATTCTCCTCAGCTACTTACTCGACTACCACACGTAGTGGTTTCACGGGACCATGGCCACAGCCACGACCTCCACCACGGCCTCCATGACCGCGTCCACCATGACCACATCCTCTACATCTCGGCGGCATAGCTATCAACCACAATCAACAACACACAATAAATTCAAAGAGCCAACATCAACTTATGCATCACTATTACAACATATCGAAAATGTAAATGCGATACTCATCCCATTCCCATCCTATCGTGCACTAGTATGTCAAATTTTAAGTTAGTTAACTATTAGCAAATTTTAGTTGATTTTACTAGTTCTAAAACAAAATTTTAGCAATTTTAGGTTACCTAAGTTGTTAATCTATTTACCACGGACCTGAAGCCTGCTCTAATACCAACTGGAATACCTCGTCCCAACACGGAGCCAAGAATGCCACTAAACTAACCTAGCTATCAATTTTAACAATAATTAACACTAATTTACAGTAAACATATCAAAGATAAAAACCCGTCCACGGGTCACAATAACACAAGGATAATAATAAATAAATCATGGATAGTTAATTCACAGGAAGCATGCCAAAATAATAAACCAAGATCAATGCAAAACCAAACCAATCAAGTCTATTTAATGAATAATTAACTAAGGCTAAGCAATAATATCCATTCCTAATTATAACTTATCACACAAATAAATTATCTCATAATCAATAGTTTTGTAATTGAGTGAACGTCGTGATTCCAAGTGTGTGCTAGCCCTTCCCATGAGCAACGTCGTCAACGGTCACCTAAAAACAATAGTAGAGCAAGGGTGAGTCCACGACTCAGCAAGCATAATAATAAACAATGAGCAATGCTTAATCAATGTAAACAATATCATCATCAACATCAATTGGTTCTCTTTTCTTTATTCTTATACTCAATCATTCAATTCTCTTTTCATTCCACATGCACTTCTTTCGCGTATACCGGTATAGCGTGAGTGAAAACTCGCGACAAAGTTCACTCACAAGCCCGTCCTCCTCAAGGATCGGGGATCTCCTCCACTCCAGTGGAGTAGTGGTTACCATGATTACCTTCTCATATGCAATGATATTTATGAATGCACAATTATTTATAGATTGATCATTATTAACATTATCCAACCTTCTCATATCCATCAATACGAATAAAGTTATGATCATTCACATTGCTTGCAATTAAATAAAGTAAAAACACAAACAATATAATGACAATGAGTGATAAAGAATACAATGATCAACTAATGAACAACATCTACCATACACTTGCCTCTTTATCCTGTGAAGTTGGATAACGGCGGCAAAAGCATAAGAGACCACACCCCTAGACAAACAATTCAAAATACATCTCAAAATCATAACATTACAAAGACCGACACTTTATTCTAACCGTTATTGCACTTCTACGCCACACCGACTCATTTAACCCAAAACTACCGAACGCACTACCCGCCGTTCTAGTAGTAAAACGGATCTAACGTATTCATCCGAACTTTAAATTCAACCATCCAAGACTTTATGGATTACCCACAAAAAACCTACAATTTCGTAGTTATGATGAATCTCTAATTCTATCATTTTCTACCATGTTTCTTTACCTAAAGAATGTTTGAGAATATGTCAGAACAGTCCGTTTCATAATTTTATATCTTTAATTCTATATCTTAAAAATATATGAAGTACACTAGTTCTGCAAACTGCACAAATTTTCTACATTGTTCAAGTTGTCACCATAATTTAATTTTATCATCTATTATATGAAACTGACCCTTCTTCATGGTGTCTGCCAGCTATGTCCAAAATCTGGACAATAACTTTCCCGAGACCGTATCTTTATGCTCGCTACTCCGATTCTAATGTCCCAGACCTTCCTGGAAAGCTAACGAGATTATATAACTTTTCTCTAATTAGACCGACCACTGAATCCGATTCTAAATATCCCTAATCACCCCCTAAGATTTCGCACCTAACTTGACGAACTAGGGCAGATTAAAAACTAACTTTTCCCTAATCAACATGACCTACAAAATTAACAACGACTAATCCAAGGCAAAACCTAGAGATTAACAGGTGTTACCCTTGAAGATCACGACGGATCACTGTAACACCCCAGTCCAGAAGGGACCCAGAATGCTACTAACTAGACAATCTTAATAAATTTCGGCAGAACCTCCATTGTAAAGTTAATTACACGAAGGTTCCAACACACAGATTAATCAAATATTAACTAAAACTTTCATCCAAAGACATCAAAAGATAATCAAAGACATGCTAAGTATTTAACATAACTAGAGAGATATGAAGTTACACTACTCATCATTATTACATTTAATCCACTACATGAGACAAACCATAATAATCTTTGCATTTACTAAAATCAATCACGTTCTGAAGATCATTCATCTTTATTTAGTTCGTGTGGCATGTGTGTGACTAGCGCTCTACTTCCCCCATGCATGTCGTTCTTGGCTCGGGTACCTAAAACAACAATAAAAGCAAGAGTGAGTCCATAGACTCAACAAGTACATAAAGAAACCATAACATCAGTATCCACGTAAAGGAGATCAACAATAGAACATCTCATATGCAAATGCAATGCTCAAGGATCCTTTATCTTTAACTTTCGTGTGCATTACACGTGTCTGAGTATGCAACCGTCGCGCATACCCATGCACATGCGCACACGCACGAGACCAATTGCCGTTACTCCGCAAGTAAGGGGACCTCAAGCCCACACTCCACGAGTGGGGATCTCGGCCCGTCACATTCATGGCGAGAATCTCAAAGGAAACATGCTTGGTCACCGCGTGACCAAGCCACAACATGTTCTCAATAGGCATATGCTCATCTCTTATTCATTATCAATCTTATCAAAAGACAACAACATTGTACCACAGTAAAGCATAAGCATAATTTGAGCAATCACCATACTTAAACAATCATCAAGTAAACCATCTTGCTATGCAATCTTATATCAAAAAGCACACAGACATAGCTAATCAATCACACCCATTTAACAAATAATGCACTTGCCTCAACCGTGCGAAGGTGGATGTCGAGGATAAGGTACTGCTCCCGGAGCCAAACCCACACCTGGACATACAATTGAGACATGCTAAGGATATCATATAAGTCTAATAACAAAACCATAAACACAAAATGAGCACATCGTCCACTAAACGCGATCCCCAACTCTTATTGCTAGCTGTCAGATTTCTTTTCCAGAGAACAGCCCCCTTCGAAAAATCATAACTAAATGTACAGAAATCCAAATGGATTGATCTTGGACAATCTGAAAAGATTATTGAATTCCCCTTCTATACCTAGTTGGTGAGGTTCTCTGATTCGGTCCTTTACTAGCCCTACCAAACCAAACAACAGAGTATCAATTCTCGCGTCGGGTCTTTGGACAGCAACGATGAAATTATCATAACTTTCTCTACGTTCGTCCGAATTTCATGATCGTTAGTTTTCCTGAAAGCTGGAAGGATTATCTACATTTTTCATTATGGTGAGCCCCTCTGATATTTCCTCTAAATACACGCTTAAGTCGAAACACTAAAACCTGTCAGACCAACCACCATTCCACAGCACAGACTCCCTAAGAAAAATCATAACTTTTGCTACAAAGGTCCTAATGATGTGATTCTTGTCGGCAATGAAAGGTAACGAGCTAACCTACAACTCTCTAGGAGATCCCAAGTTCTAATTCGGCACTTAACAATTTCTTATTTATTAAACAAGATGACTGCAGATTCTCGTCAGGATTCTGGACAGTAAACACTAAAAATAACATAACTTTTAACTCGAATGTCGGAATCCGGTGTTCTTGGCGGCCACTGAAAGCTAAGAACAATATCCACACTTCTCTAGGAGACGGGATTCCCAAATTATGCTTCTAAGGATGCGAAAATTGCCGCGCACTAATTTCGACAGAAAAGCAATCTAGCAGCAAAATTAAACGATCTGCTAAAAGAAACCATAAACGCATCTAAAACCAAAAGAACAGCGAAGAAACCTCTTTGATACCCTTGAAGATCGCAGGAGGAGCTGCCGGGGAGGTGGCTCAACCAAGGAAGAGGGGAGGAGAGGCTGCGCAAGGGAGAGGAGGAGGAGGCGGCGCAAAGGGGAGAAGGGGGAAGTGGCGGCCAAGGGAAGGGGTGGAGGCACCCTAGGGTTTGCCCCCCCATATGGCCGGCCACCACCCCCACCAATGGGCTGAATTCAAGTGGGCTTGAAGCCTTGGCCCAGGTTGTCCAACCTTTGCAGAAAACCCCCTCAAACTGCGCTAATTGTATTTTCTAATTGGTCATTTTCCCTCTTTTAATTATTCTCACCAAAACTAGATTTGGGTTATTACACTCTACCCCCTTAAACAGAATTCGTCTTCGAATTCTAACCGTAGAAATAAACGAAAGTAAACCGCGAATAGAACTTAACTTTAGTAAGCAGATAACCGCTGCGAACGACAGTGGATAAAGCTCACGCATGTGAAACCCCAATTCCCAAGTCGCTCTCTCTCGGACTATTGGGACAAAAGCACCTTGACACAAACCAACGACGGTGCCTCAATACTCGCCACGACCTCTCTAACAACACACGGATGATACGGAAAGGTCGGTGGCTCCCGCGAACTTCAAACTTGGACCTCTCGGTGCTCGCTCATCACGGAACAAACATGACGATGCATACTCGCGCATGGACTCAATACGGTCCTAGCCCTTTGGTACCAAACCACGGAATTTGTGCACAAGCATATGGAACGCTCGTTCTATCTTGATCGACCTCTTTATCCTAACTAGGAGGGTCTTCGTTAGCGAGGACGCACAACACAACTTATTTTAATCAACTCTAATAACTGATTCTCTGAAAACAAAGGATTCACAATGCAATTCCAACTTCCTTAAAAAACACTCAAGTCCAAAATCGAAGATCCCCAAGAAAACCCTTTTCACATTCCAACTAGGCAGTTTAGAAATAAATGTCACATAGGCCAAAGGCGAAATCACTCGAATAAACAGATTAACCCTTTTTTTTCAACTGTAAAGAACCACATATCCCGGCAAGAACCAACTCAATTTGAAATTGATATCCGTCATAAACACATAGTTCAAATAAGAACTAAGAAAATATTTCACTATTCAAGATCACACTCTTTCCCATAATTTTTCTTTTAAGATTTTAACTTTCTCTTAAATCATAAGATCCCAAATCATCGCATAACGCATTAACTCATTTCTCTTAAATTGGCAACCTCAATGTAACACCCCAGCTTATCATGAGCCTGGAATGCTACTAAACAAACTCTAATAACTCTAAAGAAGACAATTCTAATAAATTTGTGAGAACCTCCTTGTAAATTTAATTACGGAGGTTCCAACACACAAGGTAATCAAATAATAATTAAAACATTTATCCAAAGTCATCAAAAGGTTGTGATGACATGCTAGGATTCCAACAATACTAGAGAATCATAAAGAATCACTACTCATCATTATTACATCAATCCATTGCATAAGTCATGATGTAGTATTCTAAAATCAATCTGCGTTGGAAGAACATTCAACTTTATTTAGTTCATGTGGTGTGTGAGTGACTAGCGCTCTACTTCCCCCATGCATGTCATTCTTGGCTCGGTACCTAAAACAACAATAAAAGCAAGAGTGAGTCCACAGACTCAGCAAGTACATAACTAAACTGTAACATCAACATACGTATAAATAAAATCAACATCAAACATCTCACATGCAAATGAAATGCTCAAGGAACCTTTAACTTTAACTCTACATGTGCATTACACATGTGCAGTATCGACCGCCGCGCATACCCATGCTGTCTTGCACGCGCACGAGGACCAATTGCCGTTACTCATGAAGTAACGGGACCTCAACCCACACTCCACGAGTGAGGATCTCGGCCCGTCACATTCATGACGGGATCTCAAGGAAAACATGCTTGGTCACCGCGTGACCAAGCCTCAACATGTTCTCAATATGCATATGCTCATCTCTTATTCATCATCAATCTTACCAAAAGACAACAACATTGTACCACAATAAATCATAAGCATAATTTGAGCAATCACCAAACTTAAACAATCATCAAGTAAGCCATCTTGCTATGCAATCATATATCAAAAGCACACAAACATAGCCAATCAATCACCCCACATAACAAACAATGCACTTGCCTTAACCGTGTGAGAATGGAGGCGTGAAGACGGTGCTGCCTCGGTACCAATCCCACACGGACATGAAGAAAACCCCATTCTAAGACCAACATTCTAGACCAAAATCATAAGTAGCATCGCAATTGAACTCGCTAACATCTTAGCATTTTCTAATTCTCATAATTTCTAGCGATCAGTCACTGCAGGCAGCTAGCTTCTAAAATACGTAACTTTCTGCTCGGGTGTCCAAATAAGATGATCTTGGACATTCTGGAAAGGTAATTAAAATTTCTAAATAAACTTAGTTGGGGAGACCCTCTGATTCGGCCATCTACTAGTCCTACCAATCCATTTAATCAGAGCAAACATTTCACGTCGGGTTTCTGAACAGCGACAAAGGAACTATCATAACTTCCTCTACGTTCGTCCGAATTTAGTGATCTTTAGTTTTCCTGAAAGCTAAGAGGATTAGCCTCGTTTTTCGTTATGGTGAGACCCTCTGGAAACCCCTCTAAATATGCGCTACTATCAGGTTAACAAACACTAGTAATTCTGCTTCTCTACAGAAACACAGAAATACTAAGAAATTCATAACTTTGGCTACCGAGGTCCGAATGACTTGATTCTTGTCGGCAATGAAAGGTAACTACGATACCTACAACTTTCTAGGAGAGGTCCAGACCCAATTCTACTTTCAACCTACGCAAAAACGACAATCTTTAACACTGCAGAACACCGACTTACTGACAGAAAACCGTCTCTGGACAGCAGTCCAACAGCAATATTCAGATGACCATAACTTTTGAGATATAACTCCGAATTGATCGTTCTTTAACAATCTGAAAAGGTTATCGAATTATCTACAATAACCTAGTTGGGTGAACTTTCAGATTCTTCCAATTTCCCTATCATATTTTAGGAAATATCCAGACAGTTTATTCTCGTCAGATTTCTGGCAGCAGAAACTAAATCGACCATAACTTTTGACTCAGACCTCGGAATCGAGTGAACTCGGCGGCCACTGAAACTTAAGAAGTAGGTCCAGATATCTCTAGGAGACCAACTCTTCAGATTCTGCCTCTAAGTAGTCGAAACAGATCCCGCAACATACTGGACAGAATTGAACGAATTAAAGACAGACTGGATTTAAGCAATTCTACTATAAGCGCATCTCATCACCAACAAACCTTGCAAGAAACCTGATGTTACCCTTGTAGAACCGCTGAAGATCATGAGCGGAAACACCAACTTGCGATCCCTCTCTTTTCCCTTCTCACTTCTTCCTTCTTCTCTCCTTTTCCCTTTCTTTTCCTCCTTGGCGGCTGCAATGGAGCTCCTCCTCTTCTTGACCAGCAGCAATGGTGGTGGTGGGGAGGTGGAGAGGGGCAAGGAGGGTGGAGGGGAGGTGGAGAGGTGGAGAGTGGCGGCTCAATGGGGGAGAGGTGAGGAGGTGGGGTGCGGCTAGGGTTTGGGGAGTGGCGCCCCTTGGCCGGCCACCCTTTGCCCTCATGGGCCAAGGCCCAAGCCAGGTTGGATACAAATGATGTTTCCCCCTCTCTAGCGAAGAATTTAGCGTTTTCAATTGGTTCTTCCGTAAATCTATTTAGTTCTCTCCGATTAATTAAATCTCTCCGCGATTCGCTTATCTCACTTTCGGTATTACATTCTACCCCCTTATTAGGATTCGACCGAATCTAAACACCGATCTACAGTAAACCCGACTAGAACTTAACAACAGATACCAACGCGATCACCTCTTGCTAAACTCACTCACGTGAGACTCCAATTTCCAAGTGGCCTCTCTCTCGAACAGATGAGATCACAACACCAGGACGTAAAATGACGTCTGTACTAACGCTCAACTCGACCTTTCTGAGAGCATTCAACAAATGAGACTCGAGATAAGATCCTGCTCCCTTGGCACCAAACATGCCCAGTGTTGCGTACACCGCGTATGGACCCGAGACGGTCCTAGCGATACACCAACTTTCGAATTCCTGCAACAGACTGAAACAAACCAAAGTACCTTGGGCCAACCTTTCCCTCAATATTGAACTACACAACATGCACACAGGACACGGAACTCTTGTTCCACCTCCCAATTCAACTTTTCAATGAGACAAGGATCACCTCCTTTAACCAGAAACACACAATTGAATTCCCTTTAAGCAACTCTTTTACCCACAAAACCTATCTAAATAAGAAAGTTTTACTTCGCAACTATGCGTTACCAGCTCAGGTACTACAGAGTCAAATCCAGAATCGGAATTTCATCGAGAAAACCCTTCTACTTTACAAGTGGCAGTTTGCGAATAAACGTCACGAAAACCAAAGGAGGAATCATTTTAAATGCCCAAATAAAAAAAACTTCCTTTATTCTTCCGGAACCGATAAGAACCACACTTACCAAAAATCGAGTCAAACTCAACTTACGAAAGACATTGGTCAACAGCACCAAACTCAAACGGGAAACAAGGAAGCGATTCACTTCTTGAGAAAGCAACAATTTATCAATTTCTCTTTTAGGACTAAAATTTCTCTCGGACTTTGGGATTTGATTCATCGCATAACACACTAACTCATCTCTCTTAGCTTGGCATTCTTAACGTAACGCTCAAGTCGAAATAAATCATCCACGACTCAGTATGAAGACTCTATCGATTCCACTAAAACTTTCTCTAAATAACTCCTCTACCAACAAATTAATTTGTGAGATGACTTCCAATGCATCTCAAAATAGGCCACACACGCAACCACATCATCTCAATCTTTTAAGAATAATCAACTTGAAATTCTCAGCTCTCACTTTCATATACTTCATCAAAAGGGTTCTATCAATGATCATTCCAACATTCAAATCCACCCTTAATCTACTTTCTCTACACAAAATCATTGGGCGACCAAAGTCCTAGCATAAAATTAAAAAATTGAAGCTCGAATTAAACTCCAAAACTCCTACATTGAACTTCTCATATATAAGATAGGAAAACTCAAATTAAAATCCTTAAAATTCTCACAATCCAAACATACTCACGCATTAACATCAACGTGAAAACATCTTCTTAACCCAATTATCTTTATAAAGATTCTAACCCTTAAAAAGTTACTTGCTAAGTCCAAGTCTTTCACGGCAATAATCCATCCATCTCGGCTATCTCATTAATCACCTTAACGACTGTTACTTCGCTAATACTACTCCCATTACAACACCCTCATGTTTCATCTCACAACCGTGCAAGGTATCCAAACATGATACTCTAATACATTAATCAAGATTACCATCCTTTCGAAAATTTTAATGTTCCACCAATTGAACAAAGGATCTTGGATCACAAACCTCCATAGGTTCTATTGGTTGCAACATTGCAATCAGTTTAATCTAAAATGCAAACATTCTCGTATAAATAACATTCTCCCAAGATTTATTCATGAAATCAGTTCATCCTCCAATGTTCCTCGAATAACTTACAATCCAAGGTCTCACAACATCATATACTTGACTACCGCTATCCAGATTGCCACTGTACCTTCTAAAATTCGTTGCAACAAAAAAAGTCAAGCTGATCCTTCATCAAAAGAAGAGGCAACCAAAGATAAATTTTAGCACACAAGGGAACGTTACCATACTCATTGAGCTAAAGACCAAGAGAAATTGTCAAATAACAATGATCTTGGAACACAAAATCTGAGTCCACGATCGAGGGCACAAGTCCCACGGAAGAAATTTTCACCTCAAAAATCAGAATAAAACATTGCTATGCAAACCCACGAAACTCTTAAGTTGTGACATCGGAAAGTTGCAGATTACGTTTTTTTAGCTCCAACCTCAAAATACTTATGGTAAACATTTTCCGTCACCACAACAAAAGCAATCTCTTTGATTACGACACTACTTGCCAAACCAAACAAGAGATGCCTTTGATACCAAATCACATTCATCACTTCGGAACCAAACGGAACCTTTTCATATGTCACGTTTCTCAACTAATTTTATCTACTACATAAATCATGAGCCCCCCAAAAGATTACGAATACAAAACTCCAAACATTTCATTTAACCGTTATTAAAACAATCAACTTACTTTATCTCTAGAAGAATCATCACCATTCCAACGCGTCACGATCTCTTGTGGACAGTCTTATCAACACCAAGAATAATTCACTCTTAACAAGATTCGTTATCCTCAACTCTTCCCTTATTAGCCACCAAGGCTCACCAAAATGTTACGCACCTTTTATCATCTCATCCTCAAATGAGTGCATACGATTCTTACACCCTCACTACAACAACTACTTTATTTTAGAGAGAACTAACTACACAATTTAAAAGGTTATTCCAAAGCCCTTCCATCAATGGCATACTATTATCCGATAGTTCTACCATCATGTAATTATTGTTCATCTATTAAATCCCATCAATTTTCCTCTTAGTAAAGTTCAACACCAAACTTTAATAGTCAATAATTGCACCTAACAATTACATACAATCACTAAACATCCACCAAGGGTTACTCAAGATTAATATCCACTAACACAATAATCTAACTCCTTTTGTACTTAACCATCCCAAGCGGTTAGGTTAATCCATTGCGATCCGTTAATCCAATTTACCAAAGAAGTTTACCAAATGTATCACTCTTAATGGTCAACTCAATTCATCAATGTTCCACACTTCTTGTTAACCCTACGGTTTACAATTAGGTATAGTTGTACTCTTAACCACGGCTCATCAAGAACTACTACAAGACACTTTCAAATTTATGAGCTTTCCTTTGAAGGATCTTAGTTATGATCGATCATGCACACACTCTGCGGACCTCACCTGATAACACATATCATTCCCATCAATTTCTTTGTTTATAACCTCCATCTTAACCACAAGAAGACATCGCTAAAGAATTTAATATTTTCTTTCGTAAAGAGAACCAATCAACTTCAACACTAAATACCCAAGAGAGTTACATTGATTCAAAGCTTTCTTGTACTAAAGGACTTGCAAAACGAAAATTTTATTAACCAAAAACATCAAGTGAAAATAAATGGGTAATGTTTTCCAATAAGACAAACAGAACTTCAACACAAAGGCCAATCTTTACAATTAACCAAATTAGTGACATAAGATTAACTCAACGATTGGGAAAACAATAAATGCTTTAAGGGCAAAGTAAACCAATGGAAACGCATCAACTTTTCTCAAAGTAACCTATCAACCACAAGAATGAATAACCCAAGAGAAAATCATCAATCTCAACTGGATAAGAGTTGACCAAATTCAAATTCGGGAAGAGAACAACTCTTTTAAGTCTACTCGCTACCAAGCGCTTTGTACTCACGATCTCTCATGTGGATACTTCGCTATTCCTATACCACGAGCAGTGGTGTAACTTGGTATAGCCCAGGACCACAACCACTACCTCCACCTCTCAACATGGGTTACCCCACACATAATAACCATAGTATTATACTATAGATACATCGGATCATCTCAAAGCAGAATCATTAATACAACTCAACGGATCGTAAATGCAATGCTTGACCCATCCCATCCTCATGCACCGGTGTGTCGAGTTTAAAGTTCATAAACCATTACAAAATTTCAGCAATTCAAGTTGCCTAGGTTGTAAATCCAATCACCACGGACCTCGCCGCTCGATACCAACCATGTAACACCCCACTTATCATGAGCACCGGAATGCTACTAAACAAACTCTAATAACTCTAAAGAAGACAATTCTAATAAATTTGTGGAACCTCCCTTGTAAATTTAATTACACTGAGGTTCCAACACACAAGGTAATCAAATAATAATTAAAACATTTATCCAAAGTCATCAAAGGTTGTGACAGTGACATGCTAGGATTCCAACAATACTAGAGAATCATAAAGAATCACTACTCATCATTATTACATCAATCCATTGCATAAGTCATGATGTAGTATTCTAAAATCAAGCTGCGTTGAAGAACATTCAACTTTATTTAGTTCATGTGGTGTGTGAGTGACTAGCGGTCTACTTCCCCATGCATGTCATTCTTGGCTCGGTACCTAAAACAACAATAAAAGCAAGAGTGAGTCCACGACTCGGCAAGTACATAACGGCTGTAACATCAACATACGTATAAATAAAATCAACATCAAACATCTCACATGCAAATGAAATGCTCAAGGAACCTTTAACTTTAACTTCGTGTGCATTACACTGTGTCACAGTATCGACCGCCGCCATGCCCATGCTCATCTTGGCGCGCACGCACAGGACCAATTGCCCGTTACTCCGCAAGTAACGGGACCTCAAGCCCACACTCCACGAGTGAGGATCTCGGGCCCGTCACATTCATGACGGGATCTCAAGGAAAACATGCTTGGTCACCGCGTGACCAAGCCTCAACATGTTCTCAATATGCATATGCTCATCTCTTATTCATCATCAATCTTACCAAAGACAACAACATTGTACCACAATAAATCATAAGCATAATTTGAGCAATCACCAAACTTAAACAATCATCAAGTAAGCCATCTTGCTATGCAATCATATATCAAAAGCACACAAACATAGCCAATCAATCACCCCACATAACAAACAATGCACTTGCCTTAACCGTGAGAATGGAGGGCGTGAAGGCGGTCTTGCCTCGGTACCAATCCCACACCTGGACATGAAGAAAACCCCATTCTAAGACCAACATTCTAGACCAAAATCATAAGTAGCATCGCAATTGAACTCGCTAACATCTTAGCATTTTCTAATTCTCATAATTTCTAGCGATCAGTCACTGCAGGCAGCTAGCTTCTAAAATACGTAACTTTCTGCTCGGGTGTCCAAATAAGATGATCTTGGACATTCTGGAAAGGTAATTAAAATTTCTAAATAAACTTAGTTGGGAGACCCTCTGATTCGGCCATCTACTAGTCCTACCAATCCATTTAATCAGAGCAAACATTTCACGTCGGGTTTCTGAACAGCGACAAAGGAACTATCATAACTTCCTCTACGTTCGTCCGAATTTAGTGATCTTTAGTTTTCCTGAAAGCTAAGAGGATTAGCCTCGTTTTTCGTTATGGTGAGACCCTCTGAAACCCCTCTAAATATGCGCTACTATCAGGTTAACAAACACTAGTAATTCTGCTTCTCTACAGAAACACAGAAATACTAAGAAATTCATAACTTTGGCTACCGAGGTCCGAATGACTTGATTCTTGTCGGCAATGAAAGGTAACTACGATACCTACAACTTTCTAGGAGAGGTACAGACCCAATTCTACTTTCAACCTACGCAAAACGACAATCTTTAACACTGCAGAACACCGACTTACTGACAGAAAACCGTCTCTGGACAGCAGTCCAACAGCAATATTCAGATGACCATAACTTTTGAGATATAACTCCGAATTGATCGTTCTTTAACAATCTGAAAAGGTTATCGAATTATCTACAATAACCTAGTTGGGTGAACTTTCAGATTCTTCCAATTTCCTATCATATTTTAGGAAATATCCAGACAGTTTATTCTCGTCAGATTTCTGGCAGCAGAAACTAAATCGACCATAACTTTTGACTCAGACCTCGGAATCGAGTGAACTCGGCGGCCACTGAAACTTAAGAAGTAGGTCCAGATATCTCTAGGAGACCAACTCTTCAGATTCTGCCTCTAAGTAGTCGAAACAGATCCCGCAACATACTGGACAGAATTGAACGAATTAAAGACAGACTGGATTTAAGCAATTCTACTCATAAGCGCATCTCATCACCAACAAACCTTGCAAGAAACCTGATGTTACCCTTGTAGAACCGCTGAAGATCATGAGCGGAAACACCAACTTGCGATCCCTCTCTTTCCCTTCTCACTTCTTCCTTCTTCTCTCCTTTTCCCTTTCTTTTCCTCCTTGGCCGGCTGCAATGGAGCTCCTCCTCTTCTTCGGCCAGCAGCAATGGTGGTGGTGGGGAGGTGGAGAGGGGCAAGGGAGGGTGGAGGGGAGGTGGAGAGGTGGAGAGGTGGAGAGTGGCGGCTCAATGGGGGGAGAGGTGAGGAGGTGGGGGGGTGCGGCTAGGGTTTGGGGAGTGGCGCCCCCCCTTTGGCCGGCCACCCCCTTTGCCCTCATGGGCCAAGGCCCAAGCCAGGTTGGATACAAATGATGTTTCCCCCTCTCTAACTGAAGAATTTAGCGTTTTTCAATTGGTTCTTCCCGTAAATCTATTTAGTTCTCTCCCGATTAATTAAATCTCTCCCGGCGATTCGCTTATCTCACTTTCGGGGTATTACACTCAAACCTATGCTCTACCGAACACAAAATCCACACTTGTGCAGGGAGACTCCTCCAATCCACAATATCGTACTCTAGCCAATTTCCTTACCGAAAGAATTACTTGTCAAAATAATTTCCAACACAACTCAATATAGGTTTCACCCACCATCACATCCCATAATCCGTTAAGGATGAACAATTTAAAATTCACATCCCACACTCTCATATACTAGCCCCAAAGGATACTATCAATGATCATTCCACTACTGGGAATCCACTCTTATTCTACTACTTTTACACATAACAATTTGGCAACCAAGATTCTAGCATAAAAATGCAAAGCCCAAATTCAATCTCCAAGACTCATCGACTAACTGCGTATAAAAGATCTAGAAATCCTCGATTCACTCCTAAAATTCCACACTCTAAACATACTCACACATTATCGTCACATGCAATATATATATATATATATATATATATATATTGACCAAATAATCTTTTAGAAGAATTCTATCTCCCAGAAGGTTACTCACTAAAACCAGGCATACACGCCAACATCTCAACCTTACCTACTATTCCACCAATTGACATTACGATTGAATTACTTCGCTAATCCTACTCTCATTAAACTACACCGTCGAGAGATCACCTACGCAACCTTGCAAAATTACCCAATCGCGATACTATAACACATTGATCAAGCTTCAAACTTTTGATAATCCCAACATTCCAACATGATTGAGGATTATTTGATTATAATTAAGCTATAGGTTCCACTAGTTGTAACACTAATCTATTTTATTTCAACGACAATCTTTCCATTTAAATCCACTTCTTTTCCAAGAGTTATAGGACAAAACCAAATCACTTTCTCTGATCTTCAACTAGCTTGGCTCCCATATTTCTCACTACGATCATTTACTTGACCACCACCAACCAATCGCCACATTTCACTCTATAAGGCCTTGCAACCCAAGTCGGATAATCTTTCCTCAACGGAAAGAGCAAGAAAACACAAGTTTTAACACACGACGAAACACTACTCCTCACAAAGAGCACGAGACCCAAGAGAAATAGTCAAATAACGTTGATCTCGAAAAAACAAAAGGCGAGACACAATTGCGGGCACAAGTTCACAAGATGGGAGTTTGAACAACAATAAATCACAATAAAACACTGCATTTGAAGCTCAAGAAACACTTAGCGACAATGAAAGAAAAGTTACAGTTACAATCTTGAAGTCAACCTTAAATACCTATGGTACACCCTTTTCCTCTTCTCCTTAACATAGAAAACAATTTGATCACCACACTAAGCATGAACTCCCAAAAGCTCACAAATGCGAAACTCCAAACTTTCCATTTAACAGATATTATGGGAGGTGGTCAAATTACCTTCTTTACAAAGAATCATCACCACTCCCACAAGTCAGAACCCTTTACGGACAATCTTATTCACATCAGGAATAATAAACTATTAACAAGAATCTTTATCATCAACTCTTTTAACAAGGGCATGTAGCCACAAGTCACATTCCTCATGAGACACACATGAATAAATCATTTTTTTTCAACCCTTCACCTATTAGCAATGCTCACACTCATTTTGTACACAACTTCCAATCTAGCGGTTATCATAGACATTTAACGTATTATACCATCATAGAAGAATTTATGGTCCTTTTACTATCTACGTTCCCACTAGCAAATATGAGACCATCAAGCAACCATTTAAAGGCAATTTTCATATTATTATCCACTAGGACAACAGTCAAAATGGCTTTTCTATTAAGGTCTTTCATGAATACTTGCTAAGCACTCGACAAAACTTTCAATTTCTTTCCGGGATATCACATTAGTAATGTAATAATACACTCTTAGCGAGACTCATCATAGCCTCTTATCCCATCATAAATTTCTCCAAAAGAAACACAAGCCACAAGGTTGAAACAAACCTATTTTAACTAGTTCATACTATCAAATGATACTTTCGCAAAGCACACTATCAGAGGCCACTTACTCATTCATCCACTCAACCATTAGTGTTACTCACACCCGCTCCAACTATCATTAACAATTGTCAATTGTATGTATCATGTATACAAATAGGGTCCTACTTCTGTTTGTAGTCACATAACCATCTATAAACACAAAGTCAACATTTAATAATCTCATCGCCTGTACAATAGGGTTTCACACATGCTACCTCAACGTTCGTCTAATCTAATATACATGTTTCAATCTAGCAATTATGTATGATCATCAAGTAACCAGTTTACGAAAATTTTCAAATTTGATATCCTCTAAAGCATCGTTCAAACGCATTCTTAACATAACCATCACTAATGGGTAGGCTAATCCATAGAGATATGTTATTCCATGCTATCCAATAAATCTACCTAATTCCACAATCCTAACGATCAGACCAATCCATCAAAATACCACACCTCTTAATAACTCTATTGATTCCAACTAAATATTGTCATACTCATAGTCACAGCTCATCAAGAACCACTAGAGGACAACCTCCACTTATTCAAATTTCCTTGATAAGGACCTTAGTTAAGATCGATCATGCACACACTGCGGACTCAAGTTGAAACTCATAACACAACCATTAATCTTCAACGCTCAAAATACCCAAGATAGATACGTTGAGTCAAAGCCTTCATGAACTAAAGGACTTGCAAAAGGAAACTTTCATTAACCAAAAACATCAAGCGAATAAATAGGTCAAGCTTTTCAAAAAGAAAAAACAAAACTCCCCTACAAAAGTCAATCTTGACAATTAGCAAAGTTCACCAATCGCGAGAATAACTCAACAGTTGGGAAAAACAATAATTGATTTACGGGACAAATTAAGCCAATGGAAACACACCAATAATTTCAAAGCAACCCAACAATCGCAACCGGATAAGAGTTGACCAAATTCAAATTCAAGGAAGAGAACAACTCTTCTAACGGTTCTCGCTATCGTCACCTGTACTAAGATATCCGGGGTAGCACTTCTCTATTCCCACTCCACGAACGGTGGTGTAACCTGGTAAAGCCCAGGGTCACAACCACGACCTTAACCTCTCAACAACGACTAATCCCACTCATAATAATCATAATAATTAGTTAATAGGCAGCCAAACTCAATTCATATCAGCAATAATCAAAACGATATAACGGAAACGTAAATGCAATGATTGGCCCATCCCCATCCTACTGTGCACCAGTGTGTCAAACTTCTAAGTTGATTAACATTAGCAATTTTTTTTTTATAATCTAGTCACCACGGACCTACAACCCGCACTGATACCAACTGTAACAAAGGGACCCAGAATGCTACTAACTAGACAATCTTAATAAATTTCGGCAGAACCTCCATTGTAAAGTTAATTACACGAAGGTTCCAACACACAGATTAATCAAATATTAACTAAAACTTTCATCCAAAGACATCAAAAGATAATCAAAGACATGCTAAGTATTTAACATAACTAGAGAGATATGAAGTTACACTACTCATCATTATTACATTTAATCCACTGCATGAGACAAACCATAATAATCTTTGCATTTACTAAAATCAATCACGTTCTGAAGATCATTCATCTTTATTTAGTTAGTGTGGCATGTGTGTGACTAGCGATCTACTTCCCCATGCATGTCGTTCTTGGCTCGGGTACCTAAAACAACAATAAAAGCAAGAGTGAGTCCATAGACTCAGCAAGTACATAAAGAAACCATAACATCGGCATCCACGTAAAGGAGATCAACAATAGAACATCTCATATGCAAATGCAATGCTCAATGATCCTTTATCTTTAACTTTCGTGTGCATTACACCGTGTCTGAGTATGCAACGTCGCGCATACCCATGCACAGGCGCGCACGCACAGGGACCAATTGCACGTTACTCCGCAAGTAAGGGGGACCTCAAGCCCACACTCCACGAGTGAGGGGATCTCGGGCCCGTCACATTCATGACAAGAATCTCAAAGAAACATGCTTGGTCACCGCGTGACCAAGCCACAACATGTTCTCAATATGCATATGCTCATCTCTTATTCATTATCAATCTTATCAAAAGACAACAACATTGTACCACAAAAAAGCATAAGCATAATTTGAGCAATCACCGTGCTTAAACAATCATCAAGTAAACCATCTTGCTATGCAATCTTATATCAAAAGCACACGACATAGCTAATCAATCACACCCATTTAACAAACAATGCACTTGCCTCAACCGTGCGAAGGTGGATGTCGAGGATAAGGTACTGCTCCCGAGCCAAACCCACACTGGACATACAATTGAGACATGCTAAGGATATCATATAAGTCTAATAACAAAACCATAAACACAAAATGAGCACATCGTCCACTAAACGCGATCCCCAACTCTTATTGCTAGCTGTTAGATTTCTTTTCCAGAGAACAGTCCCCTTCGAAAAATCATAACTAAATGTACATAAATCCAAATGGATTGATCTTGGACAATCTGAAAAGGTTATTGAATTCCCCTTCTAAACCTAGATGGTGAGGTTCTCTGATTCGGTCCTTTACTAGCCCTACCAAACCAAACAACAGAGTATCAATTCTCGCGTCGGGTCTCTGGACAGCAACGATGAAATTATCATAACTTTCTCTACGTTCGTCCGAATTTCATGATAGTTAGGTTTCCTGAAATCTGGAAGGATTATCTACATTTTTCATTATGGTGAGCCCCTCTGATTTTTCCTCTAAATACACGCTTAAGTCGAAACACTAAAACCTGTCAGACCAACCACCATTCCACAGCACAGACTCCCTAAGAAAAATCATAACTTTTGCTACAAAGGTCCAAATGATGTGATTCTTGTCGGCAATGAAAGGTAACGAGCTAACCTACAACTCTCTAGGAGATCCCAAGTTCTAATTCGGCACTTAACAATTTCTTATTTATTAAACAAGATGACTGCAGATTCTCGTCAGGATTCTGGACAGTAAACACTAAAAATAACATAACTTTTAACTCGAATGTCGGAATCCGGTGTTCTTGGCGGCCACTGAAAGCTAAGAACAATATCCACACTTCTCTAGGAGACGGGATTCCCAAATTATGCTTCTAAGGATGCGAAAATTGCCGCGCACTAAACTCGACAGAAAAGCAAACTAGCAGCAAAATTAAACGATCTGCTAAAAGAAACCGTAAACGCATCTAAAACCAAAAGAACAGCGAAGAAACCTCTTTGATACCCTTGAAGATCGCAGGAGGAGCTGCCGGGGAGGTGGCTCAACCAAGGAAGAGGGGAGGAGAGGCTGCGCAAGGGAGAGGGGAGGAGGAGGGGCGGCGCAAAAGGGGAGAAGGGGGAAGTGGCGGCCAAGGGGAGGGGTGGAGGCACCCTAGGGTTTGCCCCCCCCATATGGCCGGCCACCACCCCCACCAATGGGCTGAATTCAAGTGGGCTTGAAGCCTTGGCCCAGGTTGTCCAACCTTTACAGAAAACCCCCCTCAAACTGCTGCTAATTGTATTTTCTAATTGGGGTATTACAATCACCGAAACCCCGCAAAAATCCTCTCTTCTTCCTTTCTTTGTTTTCTTCTTCTCCCTGGCTTCTTGATTCCTTCTCCTTGATCAGCAGTGCCACAGACAATCCCAGTATGCATGCAACAGTACTAGCTATGCAGGTTGCAAGAGTGTTTGCAGGCATGCAGCAAGCAAACTAGCTGGCTATCATGCAAATCTTGACCAGGCTTGGGCAGCATACGGCAAGCGAAGGCGGGACGTTGGAGGGCAGCAAGGGCGGCTCGACAAGGGAGAAACAGGGGGACTAGGGTTTGGGGGAGGGGCACCCCCTGGCTCCACTTAATGGCCAGCTGGCCCACTAGGTCAGGTTCCCGTGGCCCGAAGGCCAAAGTTCTACTTCTCCCTCTAAGTTTTAAATTTCTCCTTTTAAATTCAATTAATTCCCTCTCTAATTCAATTATCCCATCTAAAGTGTTTTGGGATACTATGGAAAAGCTCCATTCATCAAAATTCCTCTTCTTGCCTTCCAATATGCTACTATTCATCACCGTTGTATTCATCACTAACGACATGACGAACTATTAAAGCTTTGGAGAAATGCATCATTTCCTTTTCTTGCTTGATCTGCTAATCATTTATTGAGTCAAACATTGTAAAGATCAAAAAATCTGATGTTCAGGTTTGCAGAAGTGAACTACAACAACTCAAATTATCCCACTAATATGTTAGGTGAACTGAAGATCAAAGTTTTCACAAGATCTTTCTCCCACAAGCAAATGCTTGTGCAAAAATAAAAATAAAATAAATGAAAGTTCCTTCAGCTTTGGTGACTCCAAGGTTGAGCGACCAGTGGTTCGTGGAATGGCAGCTACATCTGAAGCAACTAGTTACATCCAACTCCAAGTGATTGATCGACCCGCAGTGGCATGGTGTTGTGTTGCTGTGGGGACTGGGGGAGAAAGAGTTACTTGGCTTAATCTAACCCATAGAAATTCAGCAATGGTCTGGTTTAAGTGAAATCCACCCGGTGGATTTGGAAGCAACGCCAGGATCTGCGGCGCAACCAATCGTCCCCAAAATCCAATGAAGTGACGCCCTCGCAGCCGCGATGGTAAAAACCTAGCCGCGCCGTGGAGCAGGGAGCTCTTGGCGCGGTGTTGTGCGAGGGGAGAACGACGTCGTCCTTCTCTCTATCACTCCGTCAGTGGAAGCCATGTGCATTAGCACAATCTCCTAATTATTTTCGCCATTTGATCTTTGGAGGTGATGCCTTATTCCTTAATTAATTCCGTTTGGGCTTCTTGATAATCCAGGGATACCACCTTTTTCGATAATGGAAGAGAAAATTCTCCCGGTCTCTGCATAAAGGATGCACACAGTCTAGTTTATTACAGAGTTTAAAGTACCAAAATAACCAAAAAAAAAATTTAATGGTGGCTCAAAGCCTTACAACCAAATAACGATTGAAATTTAAACTCAATCATTACAAATCCTATGGCTAAATCGTCACCCATAAATGTTGAAGATTTTCTTCACCACATATTCCAACTTGCGCTTCTGGCCAACATGGACTCCTTCTAGGTTGGTTTCTATAGAATTGCCTAAACACTCAGCCAGTGCCCACTCAACAAGATAACTTGCAAGGAATTAGTGATAATCTTTTTGTCAAAAAAACATCATTCCGATATAGCCAAATAGACCAACATAAAGCACTACCTCCCACAAGGAGTTGTATCTTTAAAAATTTTGGAATACCGGCTAACCAATTCCCAAACAAGTTGGCTATACTCACAGGAGGAGATAAATTAAATGCACATTGAACAGCCCACCACGCAAGATGCGCAAAGGGACAGTCAATAAAAAGATGCTGAATTGTTTCCTCTATAATACAGAAACAACACTTTTTTTGCTTCCCCTCCAGTTTCTTTGAGCAGGTTATCTTTAGTTGATACTACCCCTCTTTTGAGATACCATAGAAATATTTTCACTTTTAATGGAATTTTTATTAACCAAAAAACTTTCTAATGGGGACTCGATAATTTCCAATTAGTGCCACATATAAAGACTGTACCGAAAAAAGTCTAGACTTATTTAAATTCCACCTGAAAACATCTTTTTGAGAGCTCAATTGTAAATTGGCAATTCGCAAAATTAACTCATTCCAAGCATGTAACTTAGGCCCAATAATAGATGTTTGAAAAGAAATATTTAAAGGAGCCGATCTCAGAATATTTACCACTCTATCATCCTTTTTCCCCACCACATTATAAAGTATTGGATATTGACTTTTCAGTGTAGAGTCTCCTAACCAAATATCTTTCCAAAACCTAGTTTGCATTCCATTTTTAACCTGAAATGAACCTAAGCGAAAAAATGATATTTAATTTTCATTAGACCGGACAAAAATGGGAAGTCCTGTGCTTCATTAAGCAAATATTTCCTTGTTAGCAAAGTTTGCCAAACCCTTCTTCATTAAGCAAATTAAACAACCATTTTCTAGTAAACTTTTGTTTTTTGTGTCTAAGTTCTGAATGTTTAGACCGCCCTGCTCTTTGGGTGTACACACTATACTCCATTTAACAAGCCTATATTTTCTTCTATGACTGTCACTCTACCAGTAAAATCTCGATCTATAAAAATCTAGTCTTTTGAGTATCTCTCTAGGAACCTCAAAAAAAAGATAACATAAACATAGGTAGACTGCTTAGGACCAAGTTAATAAGTACTAATCGTCCACCAATAGATGTAATTTTTTTTCCTTTCCAACTGCTATGTTTCTTTGTAACTCTATCTTCAACCCTTTTCTAATCACAATTCCTTAATTTTCTGAAGTGAATTGGAATACCTAAGTACATAAAAGGGAAGGCACCCACTTCACAACCAAATAATTGAGTATACCACGGTTCAACTTCTTTGGCATTGCCAAAATAAAAAATCTTTCTCTTGTGGAAATTAATCATTAAACCTGATAATTGTACAAAGACAAACTGTAAGATTGACAACCCATCATCAATCAAGTGAGAAACTACTCCCAATATTAGACCTTCTTATTTACCTCTTGAAATAAAGATGGCAAACATGTCCACAACAAAATTAAAAAGAATTGGGGACATATGATCGTCTTGCCTAAGACCCTTCTGTGTTTGAAAATGAGAACCAAAATCATCATTGACATTTATTCCAAAACTCGCTCCCTTAACGAAACTTTTCACTCAGGAACACCACTTAGTTGAAAAGCCTTTCATCCTCAAGGTTTGGAGTAAAAACAACTATTTTACTTTGTCGTAAGCTTTCTCAAAATCGACCTTGAACACTATCCCATCTAATTTTTCTTTATGTAGCTCATGGATGGTTTCATGAAGGATAACAACTCCATCAAGAATAAATCATCCAAAGATAAACGGCAACTAGGATGATCTAACAACTTTTTGAGCTACACCAAGAATTCTATTAGCAGATCACTTTAGTAAACACTTTAAAACTAACATTTAGAAGATAAATAGGCCTATACTGCTGTATTTGCTTAGCATTCGCTTTTTTGGAAAGCAGTGTAATGATCTCAAAATTCAAGCTAAAAAGAGGGAGAAAGCAACTATGAAAATTATGAAACATAGCCATCATATCAATTTTAATGGCTTCCCAAAACACCTGATAAAACTTAGCTGGGAAGCCATCTGACCCAGGTGCTTTGTTATGTTTCATTTGAAAAATTGCTTCTTTTACCTCCTTCTCAGTGAACGGCTCTGTAAGAAAATTGTTTTCAGTATCCGAAACTTGAGGTATATCATTCCTAAAAGCATCAATCATGGATAAATGATTAACTTCGGATGATAAAAAAAACCTTTATAATAATTGGTGATAAGGGATACCATCTTGAAACATATGTTAAGTGTGGTTACTTCTAGAATGTAGTGGTAGTGTTTAATTGGTTAATGGTGGTGTGAAATATATGAAGTACTCAAAGAAGTATGCAGTTGTGAGACTGAAAAGTTTGTCACTGCAAACTTTTGAGTGACTAGTAACAATTGAAACCCTACACGATTTTAGGGGTGTGTTTGTCAGGTACATTCCGTGCCGACTTCCAACTCTGAAGCTAACTCTCCATTTCTGAATTTGCCCTGAACTGATCCTGACTGTGGTCGAGATAAAAAGGCTCCCTAACAATTGCAATCGCTCGTTGTTTGGCGGTAGTAGTGGTTTCTTTCCTTTTGGCGACTAGGTTAAGTGATTTTCCGAATCGCGCTCTCATAGTCATTTCAAAGTCCTCTATAGATATGTTTTTTTATTTTTTAGTTGTATTGTTTATTATGTTCACTGTAAATATGAGCTTTAATTAATTGTATCACCTACCGTAAAATTCTCATATTTGATTATCATCTATTGCAGTATGCAAAACAAAATAGTCCTCAGGTGGATCTTCCGGCCATCAAGCTTGTGGATAGTGCACAAGTCACGGAAGAGATTATATTAGCATCACTGAGGCGAGCTCTTGGTCAACATTCTGCTCTGCAAGCACACGATGGACATTGGGTTGGCGATTTCAGTGGAATTATGTTCATTATGCCTATCTTGGTACACATTTTATTTGGATATGGCACTTATTTTTTATTTTATTTCCCTAATAAGTACATTTTATATTGAGTTAGTGCACATTGCTAGGAGAAAGCACAAACTTTGTCATTGGATTGGCAAATCTGTTTGTTTCTCAAATATTTTTTGGGTAATTAACTTATTTCTTTAGCAATTTCGTCTCAAAAAGTTTGATGTGTGTACTGCCTTTTATATAGCTTACATACAGAGTCTTAGAGAAAAAACTTATTTAATAACTATCGACGTACCTATGCTATGAAGTTTTCTCTTTTCAATTGTTTTTTATAGTGTTTAAATACTATCTAATGATAGTGCAATCTACTATCCATATACAAGCTTGATTAAATAGTCTTCAGAACAGAACATTTATATCAAAGGATTTATATTTGGTGTTGCGCCCACTAGTTTAGCAGTATTGTCTCGCACAATGCATATGACATCTAGAACTACCATGAGATCAAAGAAATCAATGTACTTGATTTGTCTATGTCATGGTTTATGAGCTTGATTAAATCGTATCAGATGCGGGATGACTCAATTTAATGTTCAGTTCTCAATAGTCCTGAACTAATTATCAAGAAATTTTATACCTGATTTGTCGATAACATTATGGGGATGATGTATTTCTCACAGATATTTGCTCTCTATGTCACTGGATCACTCAATGCCGTCCTATCATCAGAACATCGACGTGAGATCTGTCGCTATATTTACAACCATCAGGCATGTCAATCAGTTCCAGTTACTTTCTATGGTATAGCAAAACATGACAAGTTCCTTACGTAATATAATCCATTTAGAATGAAGATGGTGGCTGGGGCACACAAGTGTTGGGACCGAGTACCATGTTTGGATCATGCTTAAACTATGTTACCTTAAGGCTTCTTGGTGAGGCGGATAAGCATGATGCGTTGACCAAAGGACGTGCTTGGATTTTATCCCGTGGAAGTGCAGCTGCAATACCACAATGGGGAAAGATATGGTTCTCGGTATGCCATCAAAACAAAACAAACAATATATTGTTTTCTGATATATATGTGTTTGTGTGTAAAACATGGCTTAAAAATTTGTATTTTACCTGATGTATAATACATGGATTTTTCTTGAAACCACTTAAGTGTTGAGTTCAACCATTGTCCTAACTAGCTTGAAAAACTTCAAAGTGAAGTTCAAACATAAATTACATTTTTTATGTTTGTGAATGATGCTAGTTGAAATAATGGGGCCTGTGCACTGTGGTGCCCCATTTTGGCATTATATATAATGCCAAATCAATATCTAGGCTATATACTATATCATAAGAGCATCTTTTAATATTAATTAATGAAACAAATTTTAGCATATTATTCGTTTTCACTTTAATATGTGGAAGAACTATCAAAATGAAATAGTTCTCAGCTTCTTATGGCATGTTTGGTTTGAAGCCAAGAGTTACCAAATATTGGTTGTCAAAAATTTCACTTGCAATTATTTACTTTATCTATAAATTATTATCTCTTGAGTAAGGAGGGTTTAATTCAAGCTATTCATCTTTTTAAATGAAGGTGATTGGTTTGTATGATTGGTCTGGAAATAATTCGATCATTCCTGAATTATGGCTTGTTCCACATTTTCTTCCAATTCATCCAGGTACTTGTTTCCTTTGTAAGGACAGCTAAACTATTACTGAACCCTCAACATCTGTAATGTCCCTCGCAACATAAAATGTACTTCGAATTGTCATACTTCTTGTTACTATCTCATTAGTCTTTGTTGTGAATTGCATTATATAAATTGGTTCAAATACGCCCGTGGGTCCAAATTAACCAATCCTTCATTAAACAACACTTTGTTATTACTACCATACATGGCCATAATGACATGTAACACACGTTTATTTGTTCACAAGTGTCAAAAATTGGTGTCTGCACTCTAGGTGGGTCTCACATGTCAATTCCGTTTCATCTATCAGGATTCGACAGAGTTTGGGAGTTTATGAAAGCGTAAATATGTAGTTTTGATAATCTACGTGTAATTTTGGGTAATTTACTCATTGATTCTTGATAACTTTATGTGTTTTGTATCATATTATGAGTATAAGTTCATAACATGGCAACATACATTTGGTATAGGATGGTTCTGAACTAATAAGTAACATCAGATGCTTGTTAGTTATCAAACACAAATTCTTGACTGCTAATATGCATTATTTAAGTGGTTAAAGAGTAACGAATCAAGAAGCTTTCAGCATCTTCAACATTTTATTTGGACTGTTGCCTTCTATAAAGACTATAATCACATTTTCTTATTGAGGTGAACTTTCTCTTCAACAAGACGATTCTGGTGCTTTTGCCGGTTAGTTTATATGCCAATGGCTTATCTTTATGGTAAGAAGTTTGTCGGGCCAATTACACCAACAATATTGGCAATAAGAGAGGAGCTCTATAGTGTACCATACAATGAGATTGATTGGAATAAAGCTCGTGATACTTGTGCTAAGGTACGTTATAATAAGATTTTACTAGCTCCAAATATATGGTACTGCAAACTACATAACTCATTTGTTTATGTATGCACATCGTATCAGAATTAGCTATAGTAACTATATATCTGTAAGCCTTTGCATAAAAAATTAGAAATAACACAATGATGGTTTTAAAAGGAAATCAATTTTCCTTTGCAAATTATAGCATATATACTACATGTTGCAATTCATTTTGAGTTGAATTTCTTACTATTGTTGCTTGTGAGTAATCTTATGAGTCACAAAAGTAAGTATATGCCTACTGAAAAAAATCACTCACTGTGAAAAATATTGAATAAGCGTTATGCAACAGATGAAACTGTTAATAAAACTTTAGACAAAAAGTGACTGCAGATGAAAGTATGGTGGGTCAAATACGGTTATTTACTCAATGCAAATCCTGCCTATCTTCCATTGTTTAATAATTGGCTTTTAATCAACGTATATGTCTAAAGACGCTACTTGAGCATTACATTAATTAATTTTTTACACAATTAATCAGACCTCATTAATTCATTATCCTAACGAACATTTTCTGGATGTTTAACTATAATCAAATTTCGTGACTCATATATTAGAACTACAACTTGTGCAGTCCTAAATTATAACCACAAAAGGTGTCAGTCCTTTTCGATCATAAAAAGGAAATGTTCATCGTAGCTTAACTACATTGATTCTACATAAGAAGCTAGCTCACTGTAACACCCCAACTCTCAAAGAGCCTAGAATGCTATTGAAACTAAACTATTCTAGCACAACTACAAATTTTCGGCAGAATCTCCTTTGTTTAATCAGCTAAACTGAGAGTTCAACAATAACGCATGGCATAACAAAGTTCTCATAATCAAATTACTCTATCATACATGATAATCAAATGAACCAACCAAGACTAGCAATCTCATTATTACAAATAAGCAGCTACTCAAACCAAACCATCTATGGGTGTAATCAAATGGTTTATTTATTTCTAAATTGAAGCTAAGTAGCAAACGCCTTATGAGTGTGAGGTAGTGAGTGCATCCAACAACTACTCCCTCCCATGCGTGTCATTCCTGCCATTGATACCTAAAACACATTTAAGCAAGGGTGAGCCCAAAGACTCAGCAAGTATCAACAAGGCTATAAAACAAGAACATTAGCATAGCATCGATAATCCACTATAACATTATACTAAATATAGCTATTTTTCTCATGATATGCAATCAATGCAATGCTCCTTTGAACTTTATCTCTTTTCGCATTTTACCGGTAATGCGGGGTATACAACCGTCGCTGTATACCCTTGCCTGTGCCCACTGACACAGGGACCAAGAGCCTATACACCACATGTATAGGGACCTTTGCCCATCATCTTAATGATGGGGACCTCTTTGCTCATAGCCCACATTCCACGAATGTGGGGACCTCAAGCCCGCTCATCTATATGACGGGACTCAATCAGATGTGCTTGGTCACCACGTGACCAAGGCACCAGATGCTCTCAACATGCATATGCACCATGATAACATTCTTCATATGCAAGAATTCAACATATTCTCATTAACATGTAAGCATTAACAACATACGGGAAAATCTTTAACCAACTGGCAGTCATCAAGTTAAACGGTAACTCATCTCATAAACAGGTATGCATGACTAAAGCAAACAAGACACATCACAATCACATCATGCAGGCATACATATACCATAGCCCGAATACTAAAGAGAACGGTGGACGCGACGAGGGTGCTGCCCCTGGAACTACGCTCCCACCTGAATACAAAGATACCCCAAACTAAGACCAACATTTTGAACCAAGAGCAAAAAGAACAACACAAATGAACTTGCTAAACTCCCAAGTGTTTCCCAACTCCCAATTTCTAGCGATCGGATTGGCGCACACTGTGGATCACAACTTCTAAAATGCATAACTTTCTCGCTCGGTGTCCAAATAAGATGTTCTTGGACTTTCTGAAAAGGTAATTAAATTATCTAATGTAACGTGAAGATGAGCTCTAGTTGTTTTCCATGTGGACACATATGTTATTAGTGGTTCACATATCACGTACGTGAGTTTTTAGAGTAGTAGTTGAGTCAAAGTCCAAATCATGTTGAGTTCTAGTCCGAGTCTAGGTGCGTGTGTGTGCTGGCTATAAAAGCCAAGGTATTACATCATTGTAGGGGAGTTAAGTTTGAGTTATGAATTAAACACGTGTGCGTGTTGGCCTTCGGCCGTTAGGGTTCATCCCTGTTCTATGAGTGTTCTTGTGAATTCCCATTTAGGATTTTATCTTGGCGTGGTGGTTTCTAGCTGTGGTGCTAGGAGTTGCTCGTTGGATCTTTGATCCCTATTTCTCGTTCGTATCTTGTGGTGTCGTGCGCGTGAGATTTATTTACCAGTGCGGATTGTTCTTTCAAAATACTGTTCACGTGCATGATCATTCCACGTGCATGGTACTGTTCATCCAACGCTAAAAGAAGAAGACGACGCACTACTGATCTTCGAGTTCCACCGTGAAAGATCGGGCAACCCACGGATTTAATCTCGCCTTGAGGTTGATCCGCATCACAAATGCTACGTATGCATTGCTATATTGTTTTAACTATTATCGATAGTTAACCCATTAGATGCATTATCAGTAGGCAAATGATTATTCTCTACTACTGAGCCTAGGGTTATTTGTTGTGATTTTGGGTTCGATGGATGAGCCCTTGTCACTTAGTAGTTTTCGAGTATGTGCTTAGCCATGCTTAGCTGTCGGTAGAAATGGGCGGTTATCGACTTGTCGATAACCTTGATCAAACAAACTTATTATAACTCTATGTTTTAGCCTTTGTGCTAAGTATATCTGTGAAAACTAAAAACTGAAAGCAAAATGATTTGGACTTGGGCACAATGGTAAGATGGTGTGTTTTGGGTGTGACTGGAATGGTGCCCAAGTCATTAAGGACTGAGTTACTTGCGTCACCGTACTGAGCATGTTGCGTGCTAACCACACTAGAGGGAAATGGGACCTCTCTTGACTTAGTACTTTGGCGTGTGTTGGCTACGAGTCGCAGGAGGGCGTGTGTGTGTTGTGTTGTGGTAAAATGAGATGGTTTGTGTGTGGGAGCATTGTAGTTGTCCAAAAAGCTTTACCCCGAGGGGTAGTTGTATTTTCGGCTTTACAATGTAAGCGTATGGGCTACGGTCCATACGAGCGGCTCGTAGTTGATACACAATATTGGAAACGTCTCGTAGGACTTAGCTGTGCCGGCATACCTTCGGAAGTGTCCTTAATAGCATGGCAAAAAGGTGGTCTGAAGTGTGGGTACGTTGGTACACCCCTGCAGGGTTTTGAACTATTCGAATAGCCTTGTCCTAGGTTATGGACACGCTCGGATACGCCCCGTGAGAACTAGACTACAACCTTTTAAATTAAAACTTGCTGGTGGTATGAATCGGGGATTCATGCTATATTGTGGTGGCTAATGGGTTAGTCACCTCTAGGTGGTTACTTGTTACTTATCATTACTTGCTATTATTTCAATGCTTAAAAACTGATTTGTTAAATTGCCTTCAATCTATTACATTATTGCAAATAAAAATTGCTTTACGTGTCCAATATACCATATAACCAACCTCCTTTGATACAGGTTTCATGTAGCTATGTATAAGCTTGTTACTCGTAAGTCTTGCGAGTACATTTTTGTACTCAACTGCATTACTTGTTGTGTGCAGAGGAAGAAGGTGAGCCCCAAGGGCCTCACTTTTGTGAGTCGTGCTGTGGCAGTGTGTGGGACGACTAGCTTGGCGGCCTGGTCGGTTGCCCTGTGGTTATGTGGCTAACCGGTCGTATTTTGGTTAAAGCTATCTTATGGCACCTTTTGTTTCCGCTGTTGTTTGATATTCATGTCATTTGGCCGGTCGGCTGTCTTGTTATAACTTTATATTATGTATGTCTTTTGGTAGACTTGTTATAATATGATGTATGGAATTGATGCATGATTTTGTAACGGGGTGTGTATACTGCATTTCTGGGAAGTATACATATCTTGAGGCTTGGTTTATTTGATTTGTGATGCTAGGGTCAATGGAAGGCTAAGCATTACAAGCCAAATAAACCGGGGTCTCACATTCGCCTCCTCCATCCCTGGCTTTCGGCGGCATCCTCAAGCACCGCTACTCCGAGTTCACTGTCCACAAAGTCGCCTGTGATGGCTCCCTCGTCCGCCTCACCTCCTTTGATCTCCCCAACGAGGTACGCGCATTGCCTGACCTCACCATGGCGACGTTTGGTTCACGATTCACATGTCCAATCCCAATTTCACTACCAATTGTGGATTGTAGTGCATGGATGTGAAGGAGGTGGAGAAGGCGCGCCGTCGGTGGATGTGGACCACTTGCAGTCTCTCGAGTCGTTCCATGCGCTCTGCGGTGACACGGACTGCGATGCGTTGAGGGGGCTTCTCAAAAGGGTTTCAGCTGGGGGAGGGAGTGATGTCTCGCCGGTTATTCTCTCGGCTGACGCCTTCCCGTCTATCTATGCCTCTACGGTCGGCCCCTGATCCCTCGCTGCTCTCCACCGTTCGCCCATCAAGAAGAGTGGATCTCTGGTGAGCTCGAGCTCTGATGGCATGCGGAGGCGACTACGGCTGGGCCCTTGCAGTAGGCATCAACGTCGCACTCGCCGTCATCTCTACCAAGTTCTTTGCGCCTCTGGTACTGTCGTAGGGACGCCCCACCGGCTCCACGACCCAGCGAAGCACGGAAGCACCGAAAGGCCTCACAAGGACTTACTCGGAGGATACCCCGAAGACCCCTCGGAGGATCCCGAAGACCCCTCGGAGGACCCCAAAGACCCCTTGGAGGATCCAGAAGACCCCCAGGAGTAGTCCCAAAGGCCCTCCGGAGGGGTCCCGAAGACCCTCCGAAGGAGCCATGGAGACCCTCCAAAGAAGGCAGCAAAGGACTGGTGAAGGGTACGGGGTCCACAGGAACGGTGGACCGGGTGTATCCCCCAAATAGGCCACGCCCACGAAGACACACCGTGCACCGGAGGCTATGCATAGGGCACATAAAAGACCTTGCAGCCCCTAAGGCTAGTGTACTTTTCTAGGGGCATACATGTACTTTTAGATGCCATGTTGGGAGGCTATAAATAGCCCCCTCCACCATGTAACCAAAGGAGAGCAATTTTTATCACAACCGAGCCCCTTTTAGAAGCCTCCTCGTCTTCCCAACATGAGGGGTCTCCACTTCTTACTGTCTAGTCTTCTCACTACGACAGTTGGCGCCGTCCGTGGGGTTCGGTAGGAAAGTCACACCCAGAAAAGTCTATGGCCCCTCGAAGGGCAGCACCCAAAGTGGCGGACCTCCAGCGGGACATGCTTAGTCTCCGACAGGTGGCGGGAGGCACCCTCGCGACCACCCAGCCACAACCCGCCACTCAACAACCCAAGGCCGGAGCCCAAGCCATCCCGGAGGAACCAAACACAAGCCTGCAGCTCTGGGGAGATCCCAACTCCCCGTTGAGCGTGGGACTTGAAGCAGCGCGCTGGCCAAGGAACTTCAAAATGCCGAAGGTCACGCCTTTCGAGGGATGCACAGATCCCTCGGAGTTCCTGCGCATGTACAAAACAGCAATCGACGCAGCGGGAGGGGACGACAAAACCAAGGCAAAAAGCATCACGCTGGCCCTTAAGGGCATCGCCCTTACGTGGTTCTTTACCATTCCCCCCGATCCATTTACGCTTGGGAACAGTTGCATGACCACATACGCAACAAATTCCAAGGAAACTACAGCGAGCCGAAGGATGCAGGACACTTGTTCGTAGTCAAGCAAGCCCCGGGCGAGTACCTCCGCAGCTTCTTCAGAAAATTCGCAAAAGTGAAGTGCAAAGTCAAGGGGGTCAACGAGACCACCATCATAAATGCCGCAACCTATGGCTTGCAGAAAGGCCCCCTGTCAGAGAAATTGGCACGCAAGCCAGCACGCACGGTCGCGGAGCTCTTCGACAAGATAGAGGAATACGCCCGAGTGGAGGAAGATAGCATCCGAAGGAACGATGCCGCACCACATACCACCCCAACAGACAGGCCACCGAAGGAAGATGCAGCCACCACCCCCGCTACCAACAAACCACACATCAACTTTCGGCAAAAAGGCCAAAACGTTTATTACGTGGACGAAGGGCACACCCCCGAAGTTGGCAGGCGAGGCGGCCGAGCAAACCGCGGCCGATGCAGGGGCCGCGGCCATCATGGTGGGCAGCACCAGGACGCCCGAGGTGGAACAGAAGCAATCCCGTTGTACTGTGACCTCCACGGCGAAGGGTCACACACAACCGCAGATTGCCACACCATTCTGGCCATGTAGAACTACATGCACCGCACCCAACAGCCAGTCGAGCATGAAGAGACGGGCAATCTGTTAACGGCCCCACCACTACGCCCGCACATCGAAGGCGGTCATGGTGGACCAGCCCAGAGGGTCATCAACATGATCACGGGGGGATCCTCGCTGGGCATAGCATCAAAGAGACAACGTCGCACGTACGCCCGGCAAATCCACCACGTGGCTACACAGCCGGGGTCCCAGCCACCCCGCTACTCTGAGGTGCCCATAACCTTCGGACCTGAAGACACGCGGGGAGTACACTTCCCCCACCAGGACCCCTCGTCATCTCCGCCAGCATCGCCAGATATGAGGTCAGGCGTGTCCTCGTGGATGGCGGAAGCTCGGCGGACCTCTTGTTCGCAGAAGCCTTCGACAAAATGATGATCCTTCGGGATCACTTGTCCCCACCGGGCATACCACTAGTGGGTGTAACATCCGAAGCTCGGGTTTGTATTTCAAATATATGAAAATGAGAAGAATTTAAAACTTTTGAGCATGTTTTGATTTTTTGGAGCATTTGCATGATTTGTTGCTTTTGAATTTTTGAAATCAAATGAAACATACAACTCAAATTGAAACTCTGAAAGAAAATAGAAACAAGAAACTGGTGATGATCTTTTGGAAATAATTTATTCAAATACTATAATAATTTTCATGAATAAATATAATTTTTCCCAAATTTTGGAACTAGTTTCAATCCTCAGAAAATTCTAACACATTTCAATGACACAATTTAGGTTTGAATTTACAATGTATATCATGAATAGTAAGTTTTAATATTTTATATGGGTACTAGATTATCCATGGAACCCCTCTAAAAAGTTTCATAATTTTTAGAATTTTATTTATATGTTTAAAGCCTTAGTCAAACTAGAATCCAAAGAATTCTTTTCAGTCAAACCCTTTATTGTTCCTTGGGCTCGAACCCAACTCCAACTCGAGTCCGACCGCGCCTCTCGGCTCGACTGCACCGCCTAACTGCACCCGCCTGGATCCAACCGCTAACCACCGTCCGATGCAAATCATGTGGCTCACACGATCGGGCCGATCAGACTACCGAATGCCTCTTTAGATCCGAGCCGTCCCTTCGAGATCGAACGACCCTCATGGATTCACTCAAAAGCGGACTCGCACGCACCGTCTTGTTTCGTTGACGAGGCAAGCCCGCATTGTCAGCTCCTTCTTCTTCCTCGGCAGAGCCCGTTCGCCACGCGGCCGCGCCGCTCTGCTCTGACCCGTTGAAAGATGCTCACGCTGTGAATCCACCGCCATTGCGACCTATCCTGGAGCTTCGTTGCCTAACGCCGCCTCCATAGCCATCAACACCTGAGCTTAATACTCCTCACACCCCTCTCTTTTCGCCATTCTCCCTCTCGGTGGCCGAGGGAGAAGACGCTCTCCTGTGCTCAGCTCTTGGGTAAGCTCGAAGCCTTATCATCCCCGAGACTTCTCCTTGCTTTCCATTTCCATTTTAGTTCAATTGAGCATTTGATATTGCTTGTAGGTTCCTAACCGAGTCCGTGCTCTCGGCGGTCTTGGAGTGCGCCCCGAAGGCCACCTTTGTGCAAACCTGGCCTCTAGTGAGTTTTGATCTCTCTTTTGCGCGTCACATTGTGCCATGGGGTATAAACCTCTCTTCCCCTCAACTTATTTCTTCAATGCATGATAGGAGTTTTGCAATTTGGAGCTTTCCCCATTTCGGCCGAAGTTCTCACCGTCCGATTCCTTGTTCGGTAACCATCCTCCAGCTTCGCTCAAGTTTTCCCTACCACCATTTTTCGGTTTGGTTGCTCACGGAGACTCCTCCACGTGAAGCTCTAGCGCCGCCGTCGCCATTATCGTGGACAACTCACCTCCAACCTCCTCCAGCCTTTTATCCCCTCTGGTAAGCCTGAGTGACCACCCTTGTAGCTTAAGCCCACTTGGGTTAGCTTGAAAATGCACCGTGCCGTTGCATGTATTTTGCCATATAGCTCACCGTCGCTCGCCGTCGGTACAGGCCGTCTCCGCCACTACAACCACCACCAATGGGTGCGCAATAGTTTGAGGAACTCGTTGTTACCTTTGGCCAGTGCCGACACGGCCGGAGTCGTCGGTGAGGCTCCGGTCAAGCGAGCTCTGTTTTGTAGGATTTCCCGACAGTTACTGTAGTGTGGTCATTAGGGTTTAAATTGCAATGATTGGCATTTAAAACGTGATCTGTGTCGGAAATCAAAAGTTAGCTGTGTAAGTGATTAGCTTTAAGAGAGTGACATGCGGGCCCGAGCCACTTAAGTGTCCAGTGCACTGGCCCGTGGACCATGAACCGGGTGCATGAACTTTAGTCCATGCACTGTGCGTGTAGACCGAGGCTATCACAGGTGGACCCCACCTGTCAGTAGGAAATGATATTCGGATTTTAAAGAGAAAAGGTCACTGTGCACTGGACCCCACTTGTCAGCGTCTATGGTTAGTTTGGTGTGAGGACCCGGAATATTTAACTAGTAATACTTAACCTCCAAATGGTTCTAGCATTACTAATTAAACATTCTAAGCCTCGATGGACATATGCTTCCTAAATGCAAGATATGCACATCATCACAAAATTACACATCATTTCCATACAACAATTATCACTAAGTTCAACAACGACATACATAAGGTAGAGTTATTACAAAAGAGCCGACCGCCAAATAGAACAATAAACAAGTATGACAATGAAGCAAAGGTGCCATAAGATGGCTAGAACAAAAGTCGACCGTTAGCCAACAAACCCACAAGGCAACCGACCGGCCGCTAAGCTATACGCCTCTCAGTTACCACAACACAGCTCACAAAAGTGAGGCCCATCAAGCTCACCTTCTTCCTCTGCAACAAAAATATTAAGCAAGCGCTTGAGTACAAAATTGTTTTTGTACTGCAGACTAACGTGTGGAATAGCGCACCTATTCATAAACTACATGCAAAGCTCATTTAAGTGGAGGTCATATGTCTCATTTTGCACAAAGCCAACTTTATTTGCAATAATGTAATACATTTAAAAGCAAGTTTGCAAATCTATTTTAATGTTGAAATAACAGTAAATAAATATAAATACAAGTAACCACTGAAGTGACTATCCCAATAGTCACCACAACATAGCACGAATCCCCATTCGTACTCACCCATCAAGTTTTAATTAAAAATATTGTAGTCTAGTTCTCACGGGCGATCCAGCGTGTCCATAACCTAGACGAGGCTATTCGAATAGTTTTTACCCGCAGGGTGTACCAATGTACCCACACCGCATCGCTTTAAGCCACAAAACACACTTCCGAAGGTATACCGGCACGGCTAAGTCCTACGAGACGCTTTCCAATATTGTGTATTAACTACGAGCCACTCGTATGGATGAAAACCCATACGCTTACATTGCAAGCCAAAGACAACCAGCCATCACGGGGGAAGTCTTTCGGACACTACAATGCTCCCAACACCATCCCTCCTGCGACTCCCTGCGACCCGTAGCTAATACACGCCAAAGTACTAAGTCAAGAGAGGTCCCATACCCTCTAGTGTGGTTAGCACGCAAAATACTCAGTACGGTGGCGCAAGTAACTCGGTCCTTAATGACCCGGGCACCATTCCAGTCACACCCAGAAGCACACCAATCATACCATTGTTCCCAAGTCTAATTCATTTTGTTTTTCAGTTTTAGTTTTCATAAATTGACATGGCACAAGGTGGAAATCATAATCATAATAAGTTTTATAGATCAAGGTTATCGATAAGTCGATAATCGCCATTTCTACCGGAAATTAAGCATGGCTAAGCAATCAATTCGAACTACTAAGTGACAAGAGCTCATCCACTAACTCTAATCACAGCAATAACCTAAGCTCATGTAGTAGAGGATAATCATTTGTTTAAGGAAATGCATCTACTAGGTAAACTAACGACAATAGTTTAACACAAACTAGCAATGCATACATAGAAGTTGCAAACAAAATAAATACTGAAAATAAATGGGATTAATATGATCAAACTGCTTGCCTTGATGGTTTTGCTCAGTCTGCTGCAGAGGCTCACTCTCAAGATCGATACACTCATCGGCACCTAACGAAAATGCGAATAGGAACCGATAAGAACGAAGAATACCGAAAAGACTCAAAAACCAACTTTATCCAAATGCTCTGAAAATTCTACAGCAGCAAGATCATGATTTATAATGAATTTAGCAAGAAGAATCAACTCATTTGGACATTCTAATCAAAAGTTATAAGCAAAACAATTCTGCTAGGCTAGAAAATGCAATTTGTTACTATTTGTTGTAATTAAATTGTTTGGCAAAAATTTCTGGAAAGGTGGTGCACTTGAAATTTTTACAGTAAATCTAGCACCTCACAAGATGAATAACCCAATTGGATTCATCTCATTTGGAGCTATAATGCATTTTCTATGAATTTTCAAAGACATGAAAATGAGCACAAATTAATCGTATTTGCAATTTCTCTAACAACAGAAACATGCCTAAAACTAATTTTCACAGAAAGTTCATTACTAGAGGAAGCCAACAAAATTGGATTCACTCCATTTGAAGTTACAGAGAAATACTTATGCATTTTTGAAGTTTAATAAATTTTCAGTGAAAAAATAAACCTAACCTAGAGTCATTTTATTAATAAACATTTTCTAGGACAGAAACATGGTTCAAACTATTTTTGTATTAAAGTAAATTTAACATGGAAGTTAACAAAATTTGAATCAACCATTTTGGAGCTAAAATGAATTAGTTATGCATTTTAGAAGTTAAACCCATTTTTCAGTTCAGAAATAAAGCATTTCGGAAATTACATATACATTAATACTTTTTACACGGATACCCATTCTAGCCGCAGACACTGACCAGTGGGGTCCGTGAACAGTGCTATTTTCTATTTTCCGAATGATTCAAACGGTCCGACAAAGCGGGGTCCACATGTCATACTCTGGCCTATATACACGCGCATGGACCAAAGCCATAAACCGTGCCCACGGGCTCACCACCGGTTACTATGCACTAATGGCCTTGGGCCCATATGTAAGTCGCACGAGCTTTACTAAACGTGGATTTTCCGACAAAGATCAACAATTAAATGCTAATCATCGCAATTAAATCCTAATCAAGATGCCGCAGTTGGCGGTGGTCGCCACGCGAGGCCGCCGCGTCCGCAAGATTTGCCGCGCTATCGCGGCGACTCAAAGTTCCAGCGGCGTGGTCCAAGGGAATAAATGGGTTCTCGGTGCTACGACGGCCAAGGGAGGTCGGAGTATCACCGAGGTGGTCCGGACGCGGCGCTACTTCACGAGAGCGGAGGTGGCGCCACGGCTATGTGCATGTCGCCACCCGGTGGTTAAATGAGCTAATTAGCGTGCGATAACGTACTAGGGGTTCAGTGGAAGCTACCAAGATGACGCGGAGGACAGGTGGTCGGAGTTGAGCCGCGACGAGGAACCGAGGCGGCGGCGGGCGGCGCTTCACCGAGGAGAGAACAACCCGAGGATGGAGGAGGAAATGGGTGGTAGGAGATGCATAAGAGAGGTCATGAGATGGTGAAAACACGACCAATTTGGTTAGCTACTCACCGATGCTAGAGGTGAGGAAGAAGGGGCCGATTTCCTGATAAGAGGGGAAACTTTCAAACCACGGCTCCCGTGGTGAAAAGCAAATTGGTTGAGGGGAAATTGCGAGAATGTCCTAAGGCACTGGATGACGACTTCGTAGAGGATAATACCTACCGAGAACGGTTGGCACTACGGCAAGCAAGGAAAAGGCAGTTCGGGAACCGAGGAGAACACAGTTTGCCTGGACCCTACAAGCGATGTCAAAAGCTCATGAGTAAAATGGAAAATACAAGGAGAGAGTGAGCTGGGAATAAGGCGGCAGGACCCTCACCAAGAGAGGAGCTGAGCAAGCCTCCCTCTCCCGCCACCAAAGGATAGGTAAGGAAGAAGGAGGGCAATGCGGTGGTTTTATCTGGACCAGAGGACTGAGGGAGAGGCGGCGTAGACAACTGGAGCTCCGTGACAGTTGAGGGGCGTGGATTGACGCGTGAAGCCTGACGGCAGAGCGGCGCGCCACGACGTGGCGAGCACGCTCGATCCCAGCCGAGAGGAGGACGAAGGAACTCGACATGTGGGTCCGCGCGCCGCCAACTCGCCACACGAGGGCGAAGGGGATGGGTTGGCGCAGCCGCAGATCAAGATCCGCGCCGACACGAGAGAAATAAGAATCGGCCGAAGCGTGCACGCGATTTCGACCGTGGATGCGCCGATCGAACGGCCGCGGCGGCTAAAGCGTTAAGACGGTTGGGCCGAGTCGGTCGCTTGCGCGTTTGAGTATGGTCCAAGCCCGAGGAATAGTGTTTTCAGTGTTTTGTTTTAAAAGGCCGAGAGGTTAGGAATTTTAGAGGTATCTCTGTAGCTCCAAAAATTCTAAAATATTTATGGAAGCTTCATGGGACAGAGGACAACCTTGTATAATTGTTCCAGACATTTTCATGCGCTGCATTAATCCCTGGAAATTTCACAAGCTGCTGCCCTAGGGGTTTGACCAGATTGCAAACTGGTTTGACTTGCTCTATTGAAATAGTAAATAAAATCTAAAAATCATGAGATTTTTCAGAGAGGTTCCCAAGATGACCAAGATGATGGGAAAAATAATTCCAAAGTATGATCACAAGATTTGGCTTGAAAGTTTTTAGCGACAACAATTTCCATTAAAGAAATAAGGTTCTTTTTGAATAGGAAATTATTGTGGAATAAATCTAGAAAATTTCCAAATGACTCATGAGGCAACAAAAGTTTTAAATTATCCTCATTAGATTACATTTGAAACATAAACCATTGTTTGGGATGTTACATTTGGGTTCGGTATAAAAAGTGTTTAATGCTTATATAAATTCGGAAATGGTTTATTTATGCCCTGAAAATTAGTATAAACTTCTAAAAGGCATAAGTAATTCATTTTAACTCCTTTTTGGATGATTCAAATTTTGTTAGTTTATATTTTAAATGTACTTAAATCTAAAATTAGATTGAATCATGTTGCTATTCCAGAAAATGTTTGTTAATAAAATAACTTTAGGTTTAGATTTATTTTGCACTAAAAATTGTTTTAACTTCAAAAATGCATAAGTATTTCTCTCTAACTCCAAATTGAGTGAATCAAATTTTGTTGGCTTCCTCTAATAATGAAATTTATTGTAAAAATGGTTTTGAATATTTTACTGCTTTTAAATTAATTGCAAACACAATTAACTTGTGCTGTTTTTCATGTCTTTGGAAATTCATAAAAGTTGCATCATAGCTCCAAATGAGATGAATCCAATTAGGTTGTTCATCTTATGAGGTGCTTGTTTTACTGTAAAAATTTCAGCTTAACCACCTTTCTAGAAAATATTGCCAAATAATTTAATTAGGATGAATAGTAACTTTTTGCATTTTAAAAGCTAAGCAGATTTGTTTTGACCATAACTTTTGCATAGAACATCTAAATCAATTGGTTCTTGTTTCTAAATTCATTATAAATCATGGTCTTACTGCTGTAAAATTTTCAGAGCATTTGGAGAAAGTTAGCTGTTGAGTCTTTTCGGTTTTTCTTCGTTCTTATCAGTTTTTCTTCGTTCTTATCGGTTCTTTTTCGCTTTTTCGTTAGGTGCCGATGAGTGCGTTGATCTCGAGAGTAATCCTCAGCAATATTTTGAACATCAGCAACCAGGCAAGCAGTTTGATCATGTTAATCCCATTATTTTCAAGTCTAATATTTTGTTTGCAACTTGTATGTATGCATTGTTATTTTGTTGTTAAATTATGGTTTGATTAGTGGGCCCCTTTTAGTTGCATAATCTGTAGGTAAATGACATTCCTCTACTACCTGAGCCTAGGTTATTTGATGTGATTAGAGTTCGTTGAATGATCTCTTGTCACTTAGTAGATACAAATTAAACTGCTTAGACATGCTTAGCTATCGGTAGAAATAGATGGTTATCGACTTGTCGATAACCTTGGTCACACAAACTTATTATGATCTTTATGTTTCAGCTTTGTGCTATGTTTAAATTGCAAAAACTAAAAATAAAAACAAAAGAAATGATTTGGACTTGGGCACAATGGTATGTTGGTGTCATCTGTTGGATGTGATTGGAATGGTGCCCGAATCAACAAGGACCGAGTTACTTGCGCCACCGTGCTGAGTATTTTGCATGCTAACCACATTAGAGGGAAATGGAACCTCTCTTGACTTAGTACTTTGGTGTGTGTTAACTCCGAGTCGCAGGTTGTCGCAGGAGGGACGGTGTTGGGAGCGTGGTAGTTGTCCGAAAAGCTTTACCCTGAGTGGGTAGTTGTCTTTTTGGCTTTACCATGTAAGCGTATGGGTTTCTATCCATACGAGTGGCTTGTAGTTGATACACAATATTGGAAACGTCTCGTAGGACTTAGCCGTGCCGGCATACCTTTGGAAGTGTGCTTCATCTAGTGGTAAAAGGCGGTCCAAGTGTGGGTACATTGGTGCAAACCTAGTGGTTTGATCTATTCGAATAGCCTCGCCCCAGGTTATGGACACGCCCGCTACGCCCGTGAGAACTAGACTACAACCTTTTAAAAACTTAAAACTTGACATGGGTGGTATGAACGGGTAGTTCATGCTATGGTTGTGGTGACTATTGGGTTAGTCACTTCCAGGATGTTGTTGTCATCTATCTATTGTTATTATGTTGTTCTTGCTGTTATTTCAACAATAAAAATGAATTGCAAATTTTCTTTTAAAATGTATTACATTATTGCAAATAAAGATTGTTTTGTGCTAAAATGAGCCATACAAACCTCCACTCAAATAAGCTTGCATGTAGTATATATATAGGTCTCATAGTCCACAAAGTCGGGCTTTGCGAGTACATTATTGTACTCATTTGCTTTGCTTAATGTTATTTGTTGCAGAGGAAGAAGGTGAGCCCTAAGGGCCTCACTTTTGTGAGATGTGCTTCAGTTTGATGACTAGCTTGGCGGTCCTAGTTGGTTGCCTTGTGGGTTTAAAGGTACACTAATTGGCTTTTGTTTATTGCCATATTATGGCACTTTGCTTCATTGCTTACTTAGTTATTTGTATGTCATTTGGCCTGCTCGCCCTCTTTGTAATAACTCTATTTTGTTTGTTCACTGCTCGGTAACGTGTTGCTTTGGATTCTATGTCTAGAATGGAATTGATGCATGATTTTGTGAAGGGGTGTGTATACTGTATTTCTAGGAAGTATACATATCTCGAGGCTTGGTTTATTTGATTTGTAATGCTATGACCAAGTGGATGGTTAAGCATTACAAGCCAAATAAATTGGTGTCTTCACAGTGGGCTTTGGAGGAAGGCTCGTGACGGCCCTGGGCCAAATCGCCTTACCCGTCACGTTTGACGACGGCCAGGCATCTCGCACGGAGATGATAACTTTCGACGTGGTCGAGATGCCATACCAGTACAACGCCATCCTCGGAAGGGCCACACAAAACACCTTTGGCGCAATAGCGCATCACAACTACTTGTGCATGAAGATCTCGGCGCGCGAAGGAGTCATTACGATACGGGCAAACCAAGACCTCGCTCGTCGGGCTGAAATGGAGTTGGCCTCGCAGGCTCGGCGCGTACACGCGGTCGAAGCAAACGCGGGACTATAAAGCAGGGCCCCGCGGCAAATGGGCCTGGGCTGCCGTAAGGGCAATCGCGAAGGGTTCCTCGCGACACTTCCCGAGAAGACAAGTGCCCTGAGCCGAACTCGCGGAGGAGGAACACGGCAACATCCTCCGGGTGCTCCGCGATAATGCCGACATCTTCGCGTGGAGTCTAGAAGATATCCCTAGCATCGCCAGGGATACAATCGAGCACCGGTTGGCCATCCGAGCGGACGCGGTCCGAAAAAAGCAGAAACTCCAGCGCATGACGCCCGAACGCTTCGAAGCTGGGAAGAAGGAGATCGCCAAGCTCTTAACAACCGGCGTGATTCGTGAGATCAAGCACTCCGAATGGATCGCCAATCCGGTCCTCATCCAAAAAAGCACTGGCCAGTGGCGCATGTGCGTCGACTTCACCGACCTCAACATGGCATGCCCGAAGGACAACTTACCCATACCACGCATCGACCAGTTAGTGGACGCCACATCAGGATGCGAGCTCATGAGCTTCTTGGACGCATACTCTGGGTACCATCAGATATTCATGGCCAAGGAAGACGAAGCAAAAACTGCCTTCATCACACCCATTGGCACCTACTGCTACCACCGCATGCCCTTCGGGCTAAAAAAAACTGGAGCCACATTTACCCGCCTTATCACAACAGTCCTCGTAGGGCAGCTCGGCAGAATGACGAAGCCTATGTCGACGACATTGTGGTTAAAAGCAAGCTCGCGGGTTCCCACCCCGGGGACCTACGAGAAACTTTCGCCATCCTCCGAGCGGAGTGTGAGGACCCCAATTTATTTGGCTTGTAATGCTTAACCAACCACCTGGTCCTAGCATCACAAATCAAATAAACTGATCCTCGAGATACGATACTTCCCGCAAGCAAGATACACACTCGGTACAAAATTAGACATCAACTCCATTCCAAACATAGAGTCCAAACACTGCACTACCAAACGGAAGATAAACAAATAGTAGAGTTATTACAGACAAAGGCCGACAGACCACAAGATACACAAATAAACGAGAACGACAGCGGAAGCAAAAGTGCCATAAGATGGCTATAAACAAAGCCAATCAGCGTGCCTTCACCCACAAGGCATCTGACCGGACCGCCAAGGCTAGTCGTCCACTTAAACGGCAACACAAATTACGTATGACGCCCTTGGGGCTCACCTTCTTCCTCTGCAACAAAAACATTAAGCAAAGCACCTGAGTACAAAGATTGTCTTTGTACCCGCAAGACTGACGTGTGAACTAGCAGACCTGTTCATATACTACATGCAGGCTTATTTGGTGGAGGCCATATGTTTCATTTGCACAAAGCCAGATTTGTTTGCAATAAAGTAATACAATTTGAAGGCAAGTTTGCAATTCATTTTTTTACTATTGAAATAACTGTGAAATAAAGATAGATACAAGTAACCACCTAGAAGTGACTATCCCAATAGTCACCACCACATAGCACGAGTTCCCAGATTCGTACCACCCATCAAGTTTTAATTTAAACGTTGTAGTCTAGTTCTTACGGGGCATATCCGAGCGTGTCCATAACCTAGGACGAGGCTATTCAAATAGTTTGAACTCGCAGGTGTACCAATGTACCCACACTCTGCATCGCCTTAAGCCAAAGCACACTTCCAAGGTATGTCGCACGGCTAAGTCCTACGAGACTTTTTCCAATATTGTGTATTAACTACGAGCCGCTCGTATGGATAGAAATCCATACGCTACATGGTAAAGCCGAAAGACAACTACCCACTCGTGATAAAGCTTTTCGGACAACTACCATGCTCCCACCTCCATCCTCCCGCGACCTCCTCGCGACCCTGAGCCAATACACGCCAAAGTACTAGGTCAAGAGAGGTCCCATATACTCTAGTGTGGTTAGCACGCAAAATGCTCAAGACGGGCGCAAGTAACTCGGGTCCTTAATCGACTTGCACCTTTCCAAATACACCCAATGATCACACCGCCTTACCATTGTGCCCAAGTCTAAATCATTTTTGTTTTCATTTTTAATTTTTAATTAAACATAGCGTATGTGCTGAAATATAAAGTTATAGTAGATTTTGTGTGATCAAGGTTACCGACTAAAGTCGATAACCGCCCGCTTCTACCGTTAGCTAAGCATGTCTAAGCAAGTTGACCCGATCTACTAAGTGACAAGAGATCATCCAAACACCTCTAATCACAAAGAAATAACCTAGGCTCGTGTAGTAGAGATCAATATTTTGTCTACAGGATATGCAAACGGATTTAACTAATCAATTTAACACAAATTAAGCAATGCATACATACAAATTAAACAAAATATTAGACTTTAAAATACCGGGATTATCATGATCAAATCCGCTTGTTCGGTCGCCGTTGTTCAATTTGTTGCGAGGGTCGCTCGTGGTTGCCGCAAATATCGGCTTCAACGATAGAACAAATAGCAATAATAAGAGCGAATGACACCGACAAAACTCAACCATACAATAACAACAAAACATACCAAACTCACACAAAGAACCTAAGCAAAATATAACAAAATTTTAGAAACAGAGAGCAAATCATTTTAAGTTATTAAGAATTTTCTATGAATTTTCTAAGCTAAAAACATATCAAAACACTAGTTAATTACTTAACAAATTTTTATGAATGTAAAAAAAGATCTAAAACCTATCCTCGATAATTAGTATACTAAAATGAAATTTTACGTAATTGGTTTCACTGATTTGGACAATTATTGAAAGAGATATACATTTTCTAATTTAGAAGATACATAAAACATCCTTTAATTAATTAACAGATTTTTGCTACACATACAAGGTTGAAACTAATTTTAGTAAATACCACATTTAAAATGAAAATTTAACAGACTCGATTCATGCGATTTAGATAAAATTGAATTAGTTATGCATTTTCTAAGTTTAAATGAATTAACAAAGGCAACAAAAACACATTACGTAAATACTAAAGCATTTATTCCTTTTCTACCCACCGCTAACTAGCCCTGTGACATCGATCGATGGGCTCCGCGCAAAGTGTCGACTGTGACAGCTCGCCGGCAAGGTGATGTCGGCGATTCTAAGAATACGCTTTGACTTATCAAGGTGTACTTCTAACATATACTTACAGAGAAATACGCTTCCCCAACAGAGAAAACGAGCATCAAAGCCGCACAACCACCAATCGACAAAGATGGACCCACATGGCAATGACTAAGAGAATAACATAACGGTTGGATTAAAGGATTTCTAAACGCGACACAGAGAGGGCCACAAGTCGTCGACTCAAACTAGACATGATCGCTAAACTTAAACATCACCGCAGCTTCACCGCGCAAGACAGAGACTACGGGCGTGGCGCAAGAAAGGATCTCGCAAACCGTGAGTTTCAAAACGAGTGAGTGATACCTTCGTTCGCAGAGACTTCGCGAACCTGCAGGTGGCGACGCGGGTCCGATGGTCACCGGAGTTGAGCTTATGACGACCGGAGGCGGAGAAGAAGACACGCTCCCACGCGCGCGACGCTACAAAGCTTCTAGAAGGCTTCAGTGCGCCTCGCCCCGCCTTGACTTCGTGGAGAAAGCCCATGATCATGACGACGATGGAGCACGACGTGGCCGAAACGCCGCGCGCGCGAATCACCGTGGCTGGAGAAGAAGGGGTCGACACCCTCCATGATGCATCAAAGACAAACGAACCCACCTAGAGCATCGCGGAGCATTGCGATCAAGTGGAACCAAACGCCGAGGCTTGAGACTTACTAGAACGCCAGCAAGCTCGCGGCCGAGGCCGCCGGCAAAGACGATGAAGTTGCTCCAGCGATCCACGGATGCCGATGATCCGGATGGGCAAAATGGAGGCGCGAGTAGAGTGGATCTCGGCGGTGCGACGCGGCTCAAAGGCGCTCCGATTAGGCGGCACTACACTCGGTTCTTCTCCCCGAGGAGGAAAATTTGGGCGAGAAGGCACGAGAATGGACGCAAGGATAGTGGATGGACTCGGTGGTAAATGAGACCCCGCGATGCTTCTGACCGACACGAGGACAAAAAGGTGGCAGCGACGCAGGCACGTGGCGAGCATGCGCGCGCGGCCGTGAGCTCCGGTGAGGTGCGGAGAAGACGAGGGCGACTCGACAGGTAGGGTCCACTTGTCGCCGATAGCGCGGCGCGCGAGCCGAGTCAAGCGCGGTGCGAACCGGTGGTTTGACTCGACCCGGCCGGTGCCGAACGTTGATCTAAAACGGACGGCCGAGATTGATGTATGCATTCGACAGGTCGCTTGCATACGCGAATGTGGATCGCTCGATCTGCATCGGACGGTCAGGATTGGACGGTGCAGCTAAGTGGCGCGACTGAGCCAAGTGGTGCGGGTCGGACTCGAGTCTGAGCTGGGTCCGAGCCCGAGGAACAGTGATTCCAGGTTTGATTTCAAAGGCTGATAAGGTTTGAGGAATTTTTAGACGTAGCTCCTGAGCTCCAAAAATTCTGAAATTTTTATGGGGGCTACCTAGGACAGAGGACAACCTTGTACAATTTTTCCAAAACTTTTTATGCACTGCATTGTTCTACAGAAAATTCACAAGCTGCTGTACAGGGAGTTTGACCAGATTTCAAACAGAGTTGACTTGGCCATTTGAAATAGCAACAAAAATGTAAAAATTGTGAAATGAATCAGGGAGGTAGATAGGATGATCAAGATGATAGGAAAAATAATTTCAGAGGATGATCACAAGTTTGAAAGCTAAGAATTGCTATGGAAAATTGTAGAAACTCTCAAATGATTTCAAGAGGCATCAAAAGTTTTTATTTCTCCTCATAATTTACATTTGAAATACAAACCCTAAGTTAGGGCTGTTACAAATCTCCCCTTACAGAATCTCGCCCGAGATTCTCGATCATCGGGAGAACAAGGACGGTAATCGCTTCGAGGCGATCTTCCCGCTCCCAAGTGGCTTCATTCTGAGTGGTTCGACCACCGAACTTTAAGGAACTTGATCACACGGTTCCTTGTTCTTCGCTCACTTCTTCGAGGATACGAACGGGTGCTCACGATAAGATGATCTTCCCGCACATCGATATTTTCCAAGTGGTGTTTCTCAACCGAACACGGAGGCACTTCTTCAATTGTGATACATGGAAAACATCATGCACCCCCTCGAGTGTAGCTGACAATTCTAGCTTGTATGCAACAGCTCCCACTCTATCGATGATGCGGTAGGGTCCGACATACCGAGGAGCTAATTTGCCCTTGACACCGAAACGCTGATGTCCCTTCAAAGGTGAGACTTTGAGATACACAAAGTCATTGGGCTTGAAACTCAACTCTCGGCGACGCCGGTCTGCATAGCTCTTCTGCCTGGACTGAGCTACGCGCAAGTGCTCACGGATCAACTGCACTTGACTTTCGGCCTCATTAATTGAATCTGGGCCAAAGAACTGTCTCTCCCCAGTTTCTAACCAGTTCAACGGGGTTCTGCAGCGCCATCCATACAAAGCCTCAAATGGTGCCATACCGAGACTAGCCTGGAAGCTGTTGTTGTAAGAGAACTCGGCAAGCGGTAGGCACTTCTCCCAATTCTTCCCATAGGAAAGAACACAAGCACGGAGCATATCTTCAAGCACCTGGTTGACGCGCTCCGTCTGACCATCAGTTTGAGGATGATAGGCTGAGCTGAACGAAAGACGGGTCCCCATGGCTTCCTGTAGACTATGCCAAAACCGAGAAGTGAAAAGAGAGCCACGATCTGACACAATCGTTCGTGGCACACCATGCAAGCTCACAATGCGGATATGTAAAGGTCCGCCACCGATTCACATCAATCTTCGATCGCACAGAAGGAAATGGGCCACCTTCACAATCGATCAATGATAACCCATAGTGCATCCTTCCCCGCAGAGTACGGCGCACTCAGCTGATAAAATTCATGCCTACGTAATCCCACTTCCACTGTATGGGCAAGGGTCAAGAAGACTCGCTGACGCCGATGCTCGCCTTGACGCGACAACATATGTCACATCCGCCACTAACCCGCAATCTCGCTTTATGCGAGTCCACCAGAATCTCTGACGCAGATCTTGGTACATTTTGGTGGCCCCGGGATGGATAGACAAAGGCGAATCATGGGCCTCCTGGAGAATCATATCCCGCAACTCGGGGACCTTTGGGACCACGAGACGCCGCCCAAACCATACAACTCTGTGCTCATCTTCTGTGAAACACTTGGCTGATCCATCCTGGATATTTTGCTTGATTTTACCCACACCATCATTCGATTGTCGTGGCCGCTTGATTTGATCTACCAAGGTCGGTTGTACAATCGTGGCGTTAAGGGAACCGTGCTCAACCAAACCCAAGTTGAGACGCTGAAATTCGCAAGAAGCGCAGTTGCCGCTCTGGATCATCGAGTATTGCAATACACCTTTCGCTAAGTGCATCAAGAACTACATTGGCTTTGCCGGATGATATCAATACCCATGTCATAATCTTTGATCAATTCCAACCATCTCCTCTCGCCTCGAGGTTCGATCGGGTCGGGTGAACAAATATTTCAAGCTCTTGTGATCGGAATACACCTCACAATGTTACCGATCAAATAATGCCGCCAAATCTTGAGTGCATGAACCACAAAGAAGAAGCTCTAAATCATGTGTGGGATAGTTGAGCTCATGAGGTCTTAATCGCTTAGATGCATATGCAACCGCTTTGCCTTCCCGCATAAGGACACATCCAAGTCCTCGACGAGAGGCATCGCAATAAATATCAAGCTCTTGTGGATATCGTGAAGAGTAAGAACTGAGTCAAGTCAACCGCCGCTTGAGCTCCCAAAGCTCTCATCACAAGCAGAGGACCACACAAACTTCTTGTCCTTCTTGAGCAATTCAGTTATTGGCTTTGCGATCTTAGAGAAGTTCTCGATAAAGCGGCGGTAGTAGCCCGCTAAACCGAGAAAACTCCGCACATCGCTGGATCGACTTGGCCGACCTCAAGATAGAACATCACCGACCTTGCCGATCCACAACTACGCTCCACCGAAAGAACATGGCCCAAGAATGCCACTTCCTTCAACCAGAACTCGCATTTGCTAAACTTTGCATATAGCTGATGCGCCCGCAATTTGCCCAACACTATCTTCAGATGCTCAAGATGCTCGCTCAGCCTTGGAATAGATAAGAATATCATCAATGAAGACCACCACAAATTTATCCAAATACTCCATGAATACCGAATTCATAAGGTTCATGAAATATGCCGAGCATTGGTTAAGCGAAGACATGACGATATACTCGTAAAGACCATAACGAGTAGTGAAAGTCGCTCTTCTAATATCCTCACCGATCCGACTTGATGATATCCCAATCTCGTGTCAATCTTGAGAACACCGAGCTCCGCATAACCGGTCGAAAAGATCATCAATGCGGGCAAAGGATATTTGTTCTTCACCGCTACTTCATTGAGCGGACTGTAATCAACACACATGCGCAAAGTCTTGTCCTTCTTCTTCACAAAGATCACCGGACAACCCCAAGGAGATGAACTGACGGATGAAACCCTTTGCCCAAGCTCACCTAATTGCTTCTTCAATTCCTCCAATTCATTGGGAGGCATCCGACACGGCGCCAAATCGGAGCGGTACCGCAGCAACTCAATGACAAACTCAAGGTCTCGAATCGAGGCATCCCGCAAATCTTCGTGAAAGACATCCACAAAGTCGATACTATGGGTACATCCTGAATTTGCAAGGTCGGCTTTGCCTCTAATGCACATAGATGTGGCCCCGCAATGCGCGAAAATCCGACCGCCGCCAAAGGTCGGTGAGATAGACGATCTTCCCGCACAATCGATTTGCCCCAAGTGTTGGGACAACTAATCCATGCCAAGAATCACATCCGCACTCACGAATCCGAAAGGTAATAAGATTTGCCAAAAACCCACTCCTTTAACTACGATAGGAACATCCCGACATCAGAATCGCACTCATTTCCGACCCGAGAGCGGATGAGCAAAGGAACTCCCAAAGGAACACAAAGAAGACCACTAGCAGCAGCAAATGATCTTGAAATAAAGAATGCGATGCTCCGTAATCAAATAATACCGCAGCAGACGAGAATTAACAAGAAGTGTACCCATCACGACATCCGCGCCCCGAGCCTCCTCACCGAAAGGTGGTTGACTCGACCACGCCGCACTCGGTCTTCTCGATAACCTTCTCGTCGTGGGTGACCACTCCCGCCCGCCCTCCATTAGGACGAGGGGCTACCGCAACACTGAGGGCAAGCGCTGGCGAGGGCCCTTGTTGTGGCAAATAAAACAAGTAACCTCGGCCGCCGGATTGCGAGGCCGCCGTTGCTGGATCGCAGCGCACGTGGTCAAACACGCCCGCGTGGACGAGGAGCTGGTGCAGATGGCCTCGGCGCGGTGGAGCAAAAGAACGGCCATCGGTGCCGGGTCCACCCGAGGACGAGCGAGGCCGGCGTGAGTAGACCGATGTGCCTCCCATTTGCGCTATGAGACTCGCCAGCGCTTTGCCTTATGCTCAAAGAACAATGGCCTTATCTACCAAGGCCTCAAAGTCGAGAAGTCCACAATAGATAGCTTGTCCCGCAGCTCCTCGCACAAGCCATCCATAAACTTCTCCCGCTTAGCCTCATCCGAGGCCACCTCCTGGAGCATAACGAGCCAAATGATTGAACTCGCATGTGCACTGGTCACGCATTTGCGCCTCTTGCTTGAGCGCGAGGAATTCTTTCTTTTCAGCTTCATCGTGCCATCCGGGATGTGGGCCCGACGAAAGGTCGACATGAACCTCCCACGCGACCACATGGCGCGCGGCCGCATGGCGAGATAGTTCTCCCACCATGAGAGTGCCGCCTCGCCGGTGGGACGCGAAGAGTGCCTTATCCTCGCGCACGACATCGAGCTATGTTGAGCTTTCGCCAACCATGCGCAGCCAATCATCCGCATCGAGAGGGTCCTCGAGCGGAGAAAGTCGGCGGTCGTGGTACGGAGGAACTCGCAAGTCCCCGCGAGTTTGGTGGCCGCCACCACCGGCAGGAGTGGAGGTATTCCTAGCAATAACCTCCAAGATGCGCTGCTCGATCCATGTGGTTTCGCCGATCCGAGCGAGAACCTCACCATGGTCTGGCAGGGGAAGCTCCTCATCATGACCAGCCTGCCGATCGCCACGCTGCTCTCCCACCATCCTGCTTCACTAAGACAAGTTAACAACAAAATGAAAACACGAAGTCGACAACCCACTACAAATAACTTACTAACAGCACAAAACAAACACAAGACTTTTAAGTTACAAAACCAATTGACAAAAATCAGACACTTAGCAAACTCATACATATCTTACCCTTATGCCCCCACAATTTTTAATTAGGTTAATTCTCTATGGTTCTCCCCAAGACCGATTCTACCGGTAGTAACTATCTTTTGAAAGGAAAGAGAGAAACCAAGTTTTTAAACTGAAATTAGAGTAAGATAAGAGTAGAAGGCTAAGATAGATAAGGAGTAAAATCTGAGACCCTGCCTAAGTTTTTATAAACCCTTTTTATATTTTGCAATAAGCCTTCCCAAAATATCCTAAGGACGACTATGCTTGGGTTGCTATGGTCAGAACGGCTCTGATACCAACTTTGTGAGGACCCCAATTTATTTGGCTTGTAATGCTTAACCAACCACCTGGTCCTAGCATCACAAATCAAATAAACTGATCCTCGAGATACGTATACTTCCTGTAGCAAGATACACACCTCGGTAAAATTAGACATCAACTCCATTCCAAACATAGAGTCCAAACACCGCACTACCAAACGGAAGATAAACAAATAGTAGAGTTATTACGCATAAAGGCCGATGCACCACAAGATACACAAATAAACGAGAACGATAAATGAAGCAAAAGTGCCATAAGATGGCTATAAACAAAGCCAATCGCCGTGCCTTCACCACACAAGGCATCTCGACCGACCGCCAAGGCTAGTCGCCCACGAACGGCAACACACCACGTAAGTGAGGCCCTTGGGGCTCACCTTCTTCCTCTCGCAACAAAACATTAAGCAAAGCACCGAGTACAAAGATTGTCTTTGTACCCGCAAGACTCGACGTGTGAACTAGCGCACTGCTCATATACTACATGCAAAGCTTATTTGGTGGAGGCCATATGTTTCATTTGCACAAAGCCGATTTGTTTGCAATAAAGTAATACAATTTGAAGGCAAGTTTGCAATTCATTTTTTTATCGTTGAAATAATCACAAATAAAGATAGATACAAGTAACCACCTAGAAGTGACTATCCCAATAGTCACCACCACATAGCACGAGTTCCCATTCGCACTCACCCATCAAGTTTTAATTTAAACGTTGTAGTCTAGTTCTTACGGGCGATCCGAGCGTGTCCATAACCTAGGACGAGGCTATTCGAATAGTTTGAACCCCGCAGGTGTACCAATGTACCCACACTTCTGCATCGCCTTAAGCCAAAGCACACTTAGAAGGTATGTCGGCACCGCTAAGTCCTACGAGACTTTTTCCAATATTGTGTATTAACTACGAGCCGCTCGTATGGATAGAAATCCATACGCTTACATGGTAAAGCCAAAAGACAACTACCCACTCAGATAAAGCTTTTCTGACAACTACCATGCTCCCACCTCCATCCTCCCGCGACTCCCGCGACTCCTGAGCCAATACACGCCAAAGTACTAGGTCAAGAGAGGTCCCATATACTCTAGTGTGGTTAGCACGCAAAATGCTCAAGACGGTGGCGCAAGTAACTCGGTCCTTAATCGACTCGAGCACCTTTCCACCACACCCAACAGATCACACCACCTTACCATTGTGCCCAAGTCTAAATCATTTTTGTTTTCATTTTTAATTTTGCAATTAAACATAGCGTATGCTGAAATATAAAGTTATAGTAGATTTTGTGTGATCAAGGTTACCGACTAAAGTCGATAACCGCCCGCTTCTACCGTTAGCTACATGTCTAAGCAAGTTGACCCGATCTACTAAGTGACAAGAGATCATCCAAATGACCTCTAATCACAAAGAAATAACCTAGGCTCGTAGTAGAGATCAATATTTTGTCTACAGGATATGCAAACACGGATTTAACTAATCAATTTAACACAAATTAAGCAATGCATACATACAAATAAAACAAAATATTAGACTTTAAAATACGGGATTATCATGATCAAACCGCTTATTCGGCCGCTGTTGTTCAATTTGTTATGAGGGTCGCTCGTGGTTGCCGCAAATATCGGCCTCAACGATAGAACAAATAGCAAATAATAAGAGCGAATGACACCGACAAAACTCAACCATACAATAACAACAAAACATACCAAACTCACACAGCAACCTAAGCAAAATATAACAAAATTTTAGAAACAGAGAGCAAATCATTTTAAGTTATTAAGAATTTTCTATGAATTTTCTAAGCTAAAAACACATCAAAACACTAGTTAATTACTTAACAAATTTTTATGAATGTAAACAGATCTAAAACCTATCCCGATAATTAGTATACTAAAAATGAAATTTTACAGAATTGGTTTCACTGGATTTGGACAATTATTGAAAGAGATATACATTTTCTAATTTAGAAGATACATAAAACATCCTTTAATTAATTAATGATTTTTGCTACAGATACAAGGTTGAAACTAATTTTAGTAAATACCACATTTAAAATGAAAATTTAACAGATCGATTCATGCGATTTAGATAAAAATTGAATTAGTTATGCATTTTCTAAGTTTAAATGAATTAACAAAGGCAACAGTAAAACACATTACGTAAATACTAAAGCATTTATTCCCTTTCTAACAACCGCCAACTAGCCTCAGACATCGATCGATGGCCCGCGCAAAGTGTCGACTCAGACACTCGCTCACTAAGGTGATGTCGGCGTATTCTAAGAATACGCTTTGACTTATCAAGGTGTACTTCTAACATATAATTACAGAGAAATACGCTTCCAACAGAAAACGTAGCATCAAAGCCGCACAACCACCAACCGACAAAGATGGACCCACATGGCAAAGAACTAAGAGAATAACATAACGGTTGGATTAAAGGATTTCCTAAACGCGATTAACGAGAGGGCCCACAAGTCGAGACTCAAACTAGACATGATCAAGCTAAACTTAAACATCACCGCGGTTCACCGCGCAACGACAGAGACGGCGCGCGCGCCGCAGCAGGATCTCGCAAACCGGTGAGTTTCAAAACGAGTGAGTGATACCTTCGGTTCGCAGAGACTTCGCGAACCTGCAGGTGGCGACGCGGGTCCGATGGTCACCGAGTTGAGCTTGCGACGACCGGAGGCGGAGAAGAAGACACGGCTCACGCGCGGACGCTACGAGTGCTTCTAGAAGGCTTCGTGCGCGCCACCCGCTTTGACTTCGTGAAGGTTTCGCCATGATCATGACGACGATGGAGCACGACGGGATGGAAACGCCGCGCGCGAATCACCGTGCTTGGAGAAGAAGGGGTCGCACACCCTCCATGATGCATCAAAGACAGAAACGAACCCACCTAGAGCATCAGTGGAGCATTGCGATCAAGTGGAACCAAACGCTGAGGCTTGAGACTTACTAGAACGCTAGCAAGCTCGCGGGGCCGAGGCTGCCGGAAGCGAAGACGATGAAGTTGCTCCAGGCGATCCACTGGATGCTGATGATCCGGGATTTGCAAAATGGAGGCGGCGAGTAGAGTGGATCTCGAAGGTGCGGACGCGCGCTCAAAGGCGGCTCCGATTAGGCGGTACTACGCTCGGGTTCTTCTCCGGCCGAGGAGGAAATTTGGGCGGAGAAGGCACGAGAATGGATGCGAAGGATAGTGGATGGACTCGGTGGGTAATGAGATCCCAGCCGATGCTTCTGACCGACACGAGGACAAAAGGTGGCAGCGACGAGGTACGTGGCGAGCATGCATACGCGGCCGTGAGCTCCGGTGAGGTGCGAGAAGACGAGGCGGACTCGATGGTAGGGTCCACTTGTCGAGAAGCGCGAAGCGGTGCGAGCCGAGTCAAGCGCGGCGAACCGTGGTTTGACTCGACCCACCGGTGCCGAACGTTGGATCTAAAACGACGATCGAGATTGATGTATGCATTCGGACAGTCGCTTGCATACGCGAATGTGGATCGCCGATCTGCATCGGACGGTCGATTGGACGGCAGCAAGTGGCGCGATTGAGCCAAGTGGTGCGGGTCGGACTCGAGTCTGAGCTGGGTCCGAGCCCGAGGAACAGTGATTCCAGGTTTGATTTCAAAGGCTGATAAGGTTTGAGGAATTTTTAGACGTAGCTCCTGAGCTCCAAAAATTCTGAAATTTTTATGGGGGCTACCTAGGACAGAGGACAACCTTGTACAATTTTTCCAAAACTTTTTATGCACTGCATTGTTCTACAGAAAATTCACAAGCTGCTGTACAGGGAGTTTGACCAGATTTCAAACAGAGTTGACTTGGCCATTTGAAATAGCAACAAAAATCTAAAAATTGTGAAATAAATCAGGGAGGTAGATAGGATGATCAAGATGATAGGAAAAATAATTTCAGAGGATGATCACAAGTTTGAAAGCTAAGAATTGGTTGACAACAATTTCCCATCACAAGAATTAAATTCTAACAATTGGAAATTGCTAGGGAAAATTGTAGAAACTCTCAAATGATTTCATGAGGCATCAAAAGTTTTTATTTCTCCTCATAATTTACATTTGAAATACTACTAGGGCTGTTACACGGAGGGAGTCAAGCTCAACCCAGAGAAATGCGCCTTCGGCGTGAGAGCAGGGAAGCTATTGGGGTTCCTCGTCTCAAATAGAGGCATTGAAGTAAACCCAGAGAAAATCAAGGCCATACAAGAAATGCAGCCACCCCGCAGCGCCCGGGAGGTACAGAAACTCACAGGGCGCCTCGCAGCCCTCAGCCGATTCTTGTCCCGCTCGGCGGAGCGGGCTTTGCCCTTCTTCAAGACCCTTCAGGGTGAGGAGCCATTTCGATGGACAGAAGAGTGCCAAGACGCATTCCAAGAACTCAAGCAGTACCTCGCTCAGCTACCAAGCCTCACCAGCCCAAGGCCAGGAGCACGGCTCCTGTTGTACCTCGCCGCATCCGCTTCCACGGTCAGCGTGGTCCTCGTCCAAGAAGAAGACGACACCGACCCGTCTACTATGTCTCCGAAGCACTCCAGGGAGCCAAGATGAGATACACGGAACTGGAGAAGCTAGCGTATGCCCTGCTCATGGCTTCGCGTAAGCTTCGCCATTACTTCCTTGCACATGCAATCACAATTCCAACCTCCTACCCGCTGGCTCTCATGTTGCGAAACAAGGAGGCCTTCGGACGGGTTGGCAAATGGGCCACGGAACTCGCACCCTTCGACATCACGTTTGCTCCACGCAACACAATAAAATCCCAATCATTGGCTGACTTCGTCACTGAGTGGACCCCACACCTGGAACAGCCAGCTAATGCCATCGAGACACCATGGACACTATACATCGACGGCCTCGCACGCCACGAGCAGCACGCGCCATCCTTGTCACCCTGCATACCGGCATCTCACACGCCGCGCGACTCAACTTCCCCACCACAAACAACGCCTCAGAATACGAGGCACTCCTCCTAGGCCTCCGTAGAGCGAAGGCGCTGGGAGCAAAGCGAGTGGTGGTCAAAAGCAATTCTCGCCTCATGGCAGGACACTTCGACAAGACATTTGAAACAAGGGATCCCAAAATGGCTCGATACTTCGCAGCGGTACGGGCCATTGCTAAGGGATTCCTTGGAATCACCGTCCAGGCAATCCCCAAAAGTGCCAACGAAGTTGCTGATCGACTCGCAAAGATGGCCAGTTCCCGTGACCGACCCCCGTCGGAAGTCTTCTACGAGACACTTAACAAACCCTCTGCCTCGCCCGAGGCGCCCACCATTCCATGCGGAGCACTAGGGGCTCCGCCCGGAGCAGTAGGGTCTCCGCCCAGAGCACTAGGGGCTCTGCTTAAGTCACAAGGGGCTGAGCCCGGAGGTACCAAGCTAGCCGAGGCATTACAAGGTGCAGCGCACCACATCGCACACATCGATGTCACAGACTGGTGCAGCATCATCATCGCCTACCTGACAAGCGGAGAACCTGACGATCCGATCGAAGCAAAACGGCTCAAGCACCGGGCTAGAAATTACCGCCTTATTAAAGGCAATCTGTACAAGGGGGCGTTTGTGCCCCCTTCCTACGATGCATTTCCCAACAGGAAGGCCAGCACCTCCTCAGGGAAATACATGAGGGAGCCTGCGGAGCACATCAAGCCCCGCGAAGCATTGTGGCCAAAGCCTTCCAGCAAGGCTTTTACTAGCTAAACAGAGCCACGCGACGCACAACACCTCGCCCAAAGATTGCGGGGTGCAGTCACAACCAAAAGCACCTCCCGTCCCCTCATACCCGCCACGGGCCCGCCATTCGCAAGATGGGGCCTCGACATCATTGGCCCCTTCCCAGCAGCAAGAGACAACCTTCGCTTTGCCTTTGTCGCCATTGAATACTTCTCAAGATGGGTGGAAGCCGAGCCAATACCAAAACTAACATCAGCAGCAGCCCAACGCTTCATTTGAAAGAACATTATTTGTAGGTACGGAGTACCTCGCGACATAGTTACCGACAATGGCACCCAGTTCGACTCCGTAGCCTTCAGGTCATTTTGCGAAGGCTTGGGGGCCACCATATGCTTCGCATCCGTTGGCCACCCGGAGTCCAACGGTGTAGTCGAAAGGGCAAACGGCAACATATTGGTAGGACTCAACAAACGCCTAGTGGGCCTGCCAAAAGGACTGTGGCCCGAAGAGCTACAGAAGGCCTTATGGGCACTCCGAACCTCGCCGACCAGAGCCACTGGTTTCTCTCCTTTCAAGCTCCTCTTCGGGGACGAAGCCATGACCCTAGGAGAACTCGCAGCTAAGTCCCTCCGAGTAAGCCAGACCGACAATCCAGAGGGCCGGGAAGTCTCCCTGGATATGATAGAGGAGCATCGCGTGCAGGCCATATCAAATATGGCAAACTACGCAACAGGCGTCGCAAGGGCGTATAACAAGAAGGTCCAGGCCCGCCCCCTCACGCCGGGTGACATGGTCCTTAAACGGGTGGCCAACCCCGCAACAGTTGGCAAGCTGCAGTCCAAATGGGAAGGGCCTTACATCATCACCCAAAGCACAAGGGCGGGGTCCTACCACATAGCTACACCCAAAGGCTAGCAGCTCGACGACACGTGGAATGCAAAGAGTCTTCGCATGTTCTACCCTTAGCAGACGCATTGTAAAAACCCCGGCTGCGACCAGTTAATAACCCCGTCCCGCAAAAAAAACAAGGGGGAGTTTGTAAGAAAGCAAGTGTAGCACCTTTCTAGGCATTTTATACCAACGCAATATAGAAAGAACCTCGCTGCACACCAAGGTCCCCCGTGGGCCTGTGTATAAAACAAGACACCGCGCATGGCCTTCGGCCCCGGTGCACACCAAGGTCCCCCGCGGGCACGTGTATAAAACAAGACACCGCGCATGGCCTTCGACCCCGGTGCACACCAAGGTCTCCCGCAGGCCCGTGTATAAAACAAGACACCGCGCATGGCCTTCGGCCTCGGTGCACACCGAGATCCCCCGAGGGCCCGAATGTATAAAACAAGACACCGCGCATGGCCTTCGGCCCCGGTGCACACCGAGGTCCCCCGAGGGCCCGAGTGTATAAAACAAGACACCACGCATGGACTTCGGTCCCGGTGCACACCGAGGTCCCCTGATGGCCCGAGTGTATAAAACAAGACACCGCGTATGGCCTTCGGCCCCGGTGCACACCGAGGTCCCCCGAGGGCCTGAGTGTATAAAACAACACACCGCGTATGGCCTTCGGCCCCGGTGCACACTTAGGTCCCCCGAGGGACCGTATATATATATAGGGCTCCCCGAAGCCCTATCAAAAGAAGGTAAGGGGACGCGCGTGGCTTCGATGCCCCCCGCAAAAAAAATATATATATAGGGCTCCTCGAAGCCCTATCAAAAGAAGGTAGGGGACGCACGCTTCACTGCCTCCCTCGCAAAAAATATATATATAGGGCTTCCCGAAGCCCTATCAAAAGAAGGTAGGGGAACGTGCGCGGCTTCGTTGCTCCCCTCGCAATATATATATATATATATATATATATAGGGCTCCCCGAAGCCCTATCAAAAGAAGGTAGGGGGACGCGCGAGGCTTTGCCGCACCCCTCGCAAACTATATATATAGGGCTCCCTGAAGCCCTATCAAAAGAAGGTAGGGGGACGCGCGAGGCTTCGCCGCACCCTTGCAAAATATATATATATAGTGCTCCCCGAAACCCTATCAAAAGAAGGTAGGGGGACGGCGCGTGGCTTCGCCCCTCCCTCCTTCGCAAAAAATATATGCACCCTTCGCAAAGCTCTTATTACAGCAAGTCTTTATTAATCAAATCTCAACAACAGATTACAAGAGCTCCGCCCATAACAATAAATACAAACTAAGTACACAATACAAGTTTGCAACAAGGACTTGACACGCCTACGGGACAAAGTCCCATTCCTCCGTGCACGTAGCCCACTCTAGCAGCTCCTCATCGGACGCCCCGGGTGCTATCAACCTCGAAAATTCCCTCTACGTGGCTTCATACTCATCCAAGGACTCAGACGAGCTATCACTTGAAACACCCGCGTGCGGAGGCGCAAACTCAGCGCACGACGCGAGGGGATCTGCATCAACGTTGACAGCCATCGCCTCTCGGCGCCTCCAAAACGCCCGAATTTCCTCGCGCGCCTCCGCTGCCTTCCTCTTGCGGGCACGATGAAACTCCCTCACAGAGCCTGTTTGGTTCGCTAGTTTCCACCGCTGCCACTTCGCACCGTGATAAACAGCTCCCCGATAGCATAGTTGTAAAGGCCAAACGGACACCACACTCTACTCATCCTTCGCGCTTCGGAAGGAGCGGGACCCCGCTCAGCGGCCCGCTTGAACAACAATCGTTCATCCTGTACATGCGAAGCCCGGTTTCAAACAAACAAATCATGTGCGATCGTACTGAAGCTTTTCCATTTAAAAAAGGAGGGTCTTACACAAAAAGAGGTTTCCCTCCTACAAAACGCCCCTTACAGCAAACAAAAGTGGAGCGAGAAAAACAAAAAACCTACGAACCACCAACACAAACAACTATAACCTAAAAAAAAGACAAGTTCATCAAACAAGCGGGGGGTCACACCTTATCATGTGGGGTGGACCCCCGCTTGTCAGCCCTCGCATCCTCCGCCGAGACCCCCGCCGGGGCCTCTCCCTTCTCCCGCTGTGCCTGCGTAGCCCGGAACGACTCCGTCGCGTCGTCGTGACCGCTCGGGGCCCAGTAATCTTGCAGAAGGACCCTCCCGGCCTTCCTCGTACGGTTCTGTGCGGCCACAACTTCCTCCGCAGCGCCATCGCGATGCATCGGGCCGCAAGATCGCCGGCGTGGCGCAGCCGGCCTTGTCAAGCGAAGGAAGCATCGCGGACAATGCAGCCTTCGCGCAGTGATCGCCGTATGTGCGGCCGGCTGGGAGGCACACTTCTCCAGCGCGACGATGCTGTCCGAACGTGATGTCCATCTCCGATGGCCAGTGGTACCTCGCTGGGGGAACGACGCCAAGTTGCGAGACGACCCCCTCGATGACCTCCATGGCTTACCAAGCAGCGAGCCCAATGGAGGTTGATAATTCACGCTCGGTGCGGATCTCCTCTTCAAGCACCGCCTTTTCGCCCCGAAGGGCCCTGACTTGCTCCTCCAGGGCTTGCACCCTAAGGGCCAAAGAGTCACGCTCGCCGTTAAGCACCTGGTTCCGATCGTGCTCATCTTCGACCTACTTCTGGATCACAGCAAAGCCTGACGCAATGTCATCATTAAGGGCCCGCGCTAGCATAATGGTCTACACAACCAAGATCGGTTAGCGAAGCATCAAAAAAAAGAGAAAAAAAGAGGACCTTGACGTCGTTCACCTCGATACCCCGAAGCATGTCGGTCAAGGGCATCCGCACGAAGAGCTCCCGAAGCAGAGGTGGCGAAGCAAAATCAGCCACCGCCCCGCAAACTCGCGAAGCGCCTTCGCTGACCCAAAAATCAGCGCGGCACATGAGTCCCAAGTCCACGGTGCCCCGACCATGAGCAGGCGCATGCTCCCCCGAGCGCCCATATCCGGAAGCAGTAAGGCCAGAGCCACCACCACCGGCTACGTCCTCCCGCGCGACATCATCTGCTGCGAAATGGAAGCCTTTAGCAGCGTCAGCACAAAGCAAAGTAAGCACCAAGCAGCCCGTGGAAGCAAGAATTTACCGCGCGGCACCCGCGGGGTCACGCACCTCAAGCGCAACGTCTTGGCCCCCATAAACGTTCAAGGGGGTACTCTGCTCGGAGGACTCGTTAGTATCCAGCCCTACAATGTCAAATGAGCCGACCGCTCGCCGCACCTGCGAGGCGGTTTGCTCGACCACCACGGCGGGACTCCCCGCACTCAAAGCGCCATGCGGACCGGACGGATCAGCGTTCGAAGCCGACCCCGAAACCTCCGTCTGGTCCGAAGGATCCGCCGCCGGTCTCTTCGACGCATGCCCCAAGTCCGCCGCATTGTGCGAAGCAACACCAATGTCGCAGGGCCCAGCAACGCACAGGGGGGCCACAAAAATCGGCCCGACTTCCTCAACCTCCGCCGGTCGGGCGCACTTCTTCTTCTTACCGTCCGGGTCGGGACGTTCGGAGAGGCGAACCAAGGCAGGATACGCCTGATTCAACCGCCCCTCCCGCACAACCAAACCTCGCCTCGAGTGCTCCTCACCCGTGTACGGGCCAAGAAGCATCTCCGCTGCACGGCTCGCTTCGGCAATGGACATGGCTGCAACCCATAAAAAGGAAAAAATGTAATGTTTCAAAATCCACACATGGAGCCGGGCCAAGAGCCATACCTTTGTGCCCCCTCACAGTAAGAGTGGGGTGCCCAGAGCTTGAGGAGCCCCGTTCAACGTTCCAGTCCCGGGCCAACGGCCAGATGCCAAGGCGCAAAACTCCTCCACCAAGTCGCGCTTGGAGAAGCGCCTCGTCACGTCCGGAAGGAGGTGCAGATGAGCTTCCTCCCTCGCAGTGAGCTCGATGTTGGGGCTGGAGATGGGCTGTATCAGCCCGCCTCGGGATCGCAGCCCATCTTCTAGGACGGAGGTGTGGTAGAACCACCTCCGCGTCCAAGCCGTCTCCCAACGGTTCCGCACCGCCAGAGTAGGCACATACATTTGGCAACGCGACTTCGGTTGAAAATTGACACTACCAAAATTCAGCGTATCATCGTTGTTGTTCTTCTTCGGCTGGCAGCGGGCATCGTGCAAAAAGGCGAAAACGCGACCCTCACCCGCAGCTCCGGCCGCTCGAAGCATCCACTCGAAGACCCCCAACTTAACAACTGAGTTCGGCATCAGCTGTGCCAATTCCACACCGTACAGCTGAAGAACGTCCTTCACCAGGTCCACGCATGGGATTCGCAACCCGACATCGAAGAACGCAACAAAAACAACCGCCTCATCCGCCCGAGGCGACGACACTGTCTCCGCTCCGGGGACGCGGACCTTCGCCACACTCTCCAACTTTCCCTCCTCCAGAAGCGTCCGGAGTACTAACTCCGTCACTGTAGACCTACCAAGGTCACTCGTGTAGGACGCTTCTCCCGCAGCATCCTTGCCTCGCCTCGTCATGTTTCGGACACTGGGCGTAGCAAAACGCGTGCAAACCATGGAGAGAACCCAAAGAATAGGCTCAAAGGGGGTGGCGGCTACTTATAGCCATCCAGGCCAGCCCAACAGGCACCACACGTCATCAATACAAGGGCGAGCGGTACGAGGAGGTGCTGGTACGGGCCACAGTGCCATTATGACACGTCATTACGGCGCACAGCGCCCCAAGCGCCGTTACGACGCACGGCGGCCTCAGCTGCCATCATCACGCATCGCATTCTAGCACCATTAAGGCGCACGACGCCCCAGGTGTCCCTCGCAGCAAACAATACCCGCGGGGAGGAAGACCCTTCGCAACCAACAAAGCTTCGCCACGACAGAGGGAACGGTGTGCCTGGACCTTCCAGGAGAACGACGCGGTTTCAGCCATGGCGAAGTAGACCTCAACCACGAGGGGCTTATCATAGGTACGCCCCACCGGCCCCATGACCCGGCGAAGCACGACAGCACCGAAAGGCCTCCCAAGGACTTACTCGGAGGATACCCCGAAGACCCCTCGGAGGATCCCGAAGACCCCTCGGAGGACCCTGAAGACCCTTCGGAGGATCCAAAAGACCCCCTAGAGTAGTCCCAAAGGCCCTCCGGAGGGGTCCCGAAGACCCACCGAAGGAGCCAAGGAGAACCTCCAAAGAAGGCAGCAAAGGACCGGCGAGGGCACGGGGTCCACAGGAACGGTGGACCGAGTGTATCCCCCAAATAGGCCACGCCCACGAAGACACACCATGCACCAGAGGCTACGCATAGGGCACATAAAAGACCCTGCAGCCCCTAGGGCTAGTGAACTTTTCTAGGGGCATACATGTACTTTTAGATGCCATGTCGGGAGGCTATAAATAGCCCCCTCCATCATGTAACCAAAGGAGAGCAATTTTTATCACAACCGAGCCCCTTTTAGAAGCTTCCTCGTCTTCCCAGCAGGAGGGGTCCTCAAGTAGAGGGTGCTGACGCCACCTATCGTGGGGCCTTAAGGCGTGGCGAAGCCTCCAGTCGGGGTACTGGTGCATCCTGTAGCTACTGGAGTGCTTGCCACAGCGGTGGTGGCCGTGGTTGCCCTAGCGAGCTCGAACACAGCTGCCGCCCTCTCACATTTTGCTGTCGCTAGGGATGTCTCCCACTCTGCCAGCTGAGAGCGGAGGGTCTTGGTGTCCTCCTCACTGGTGGTGAGGGCCTATTGGAGCACCGTTATCACCTCGAGCGCCTCCGCGTACGCGATGTCCTGAACTCGAGTCAGTTGAACCTGGTGAGTCAGTTACGGGTCGTCCACTACAGCGGTGTTGGTGACATCACAATGTTGTTCCCCCTCTCGAATAGAAGGGTAGAAACGGAAGTGATGGAGGTCAGCAGATCCCCGTGGATCTCGCACAGGTGCACGGCGGCCTAGCAAGCTGTGTCCTAGACTGTAGAGGTGGAGGTGCTCCACTGGTCCTCGGTACGGAAGGTGCAGGGCTTGAACACCTCTATAGTCCAAGCCTCCTGCTCGTCCTCTCCAGTATTGCATCCCTTGTAGATGGGACGTTGGCGGTACTATAGGTGCTAAAGCAGCTGATGGAGAACCTCGATGTAGCCCCCACACAGGCATGGGTCCTCCTCATGGGTGTGGTAGTCCCAATTCTCTAACTCCATGTAACATCCCAATTTTGGGCTTGTGTTTCGAATGTAAAAAAATGTGTAGAAATTAAAACTTTTCTTACATTATGTAATTCCTACATGTACTCAGCTATCCTTGTACAAGGAATATGGGAATACAAAGTCACAAGTCCTTTTATCCAAAAACCCTGTCTTCCAAAAACATTCAAGTCAAATCTTATGATCATCTCCTGGAAATATTTTTCCTAAGTTCTTGGGATGGTATGTGACCCCTCTGAAAAATTTCACAATTTTTAGAAATTGTTTGAATATTTTTGGAGGTCAGTCAAACCCAATTAAATTCTGGTCAAACTGGGGACCAGCACCTCGTGGAATTTTTGGAGGAAAATGTATAGCACAAAAACCTCTGTAAAATTTACACAAGGTCAATAACTCAGCTAGCAAGCTCCTGTAAAAATTTCATAATTTTTGTAGTGAGTTTGCTACCTCAATAAATCCCCAAACTTCACATCGGTTTGAAACCCAAAATTAGGGCTGAGTCAGACTTGGGCTTGAGTCAGACCCGAGTCCGACCCAGCCAATCGACTCGGTCGAGCCAAGTCCGCAGCGCCGCACCCGAGCCCGATCTCGTGCGCGGTCGTGCTAGCCATTGGATATCCATCCGATGCTCCCGACCTCCCCCTGGACCTCCTCACCCTCAAAGACCTCCCCACCTCGGGTGATCTGGGACGTCCAGGACCACCCCATGCAAATCGGGATCGTCCAGGACCTCTCCTCGCCTCGTTTCTTCCTCCCGACCTCCCTGAGGTCTGGTCGTCATGATTTTCACGAGCCCGTGCGTGTGTCAGGGTCAGAGCAGTTGGGAGCAGTGGCCTGTCACTTTTTGGTCCTTCCCAACGTCTCTTTCTGCCATGCATTAATTGCGGCAGAAGCTTTGCTCAAAAAGGAAGTCATCCCTGTTGCCTTGTCAAATCAAGCAAGTCCATGGCAGGGCACGGACTTTGTTCACAGTAGGCTTTTGCCCACACCATTGTCGAGCTCCCAGGCTATGTATAGCCTGAGACCTCCTTTTTCCTCTTCCTTCCCACCCTTGGTTGCTGCTTGAACTCCCTCGGTTGTGAGTGTGAGCCCCAAGCTTGAGCACCCGAGAACACCACCCCTTCTACCACCATTGTCACCTTTGGAGCTCCCTGCCGAAGCTCGAGCTCCAGTGGTCCCAGCAACATTCTTGTATTTTTCACTGTCAGCTTGATCACCTAGGGTTGCTCTAACCTAGTTTGGTTCACATTGCAGAGGTGAACCAGCTGGGAGCCGCTCGGGTCGAGGTCATCTTCTTCTTCCTCGCCAAAGCACTTCACCACGGCCGTCGACCTTCTCCAAGCTCCTCCAACCACCTTGGTCCTCTCTACCCTCGGTGCCCTTTTCTTAGCTTGGTCTTTGCGTTTTCTAGTCGTCGTAGAGCTCGCTTAGTTTTCGTAGTTTTGCCGTATTATACTCCTTCCTCTCTCCGCCCATGCCTGTGTTCGCCGTCCGCCGCCGAGAGCACGTCCTTAGATTCTTGACGTTATTTAGAACTCGCCATGTCCTGGTTCTTGCAAAGAGGTCCCCATCGCCGCGGTGTCTCAAAACCAAACTCGTGTTTTGCCGTGTCGCATTTTCGGACAGAATCTGGTCGATGATTACCATTAATGTGTCCGAGGTTGCTCATTAATGCGGTCTTGTCGGGCGAAACGCCGCGTGCCGCTAAGTCCTAAGACCTTCCAGTAAATCATGGCCGCCTAAGACCACCCCGTGCTAGATCTCAGCCGAGCCGCTTCCGACAAAATCGCTAAGTCCTGCACCTCCTAGAGTAATCTCCGCCGTTAAGGACCTCCACAGGTTAGTTTTAGCCATTGATCTCGCCCTGTGTAAATCTGCCCGCTAGGACCTCCCTAGTGTCGATCCTAGCCGTCTAGGACCACCTCGGTTAAATCCTAGCCATTTAGACCTTTCCCCGTGCGCAAAAGACCTTCCCTTGGTCATTTTGCCAAAACCACCCCCTGGACCTCCACCAAGGTCCTCTTTGCAAAAAGAACTCCCCTTGGTCATTTTGCAAAGACCACCCTCGGGGTCCTCTTTGTAAAAAGCCACCCCTGGTCTTTTACAAAGACAACCCGCTGAGGACCTCTTAGGCTCAATCCTAGTCGTTCACGACCTCCCCGGATTTAGATCTGCGCGTTAGATCTCCTTTGTAAAATCCTTAGTCTCAGGACCTCCCTCCGCGTCGACCTGGACCGTTCAGGACCTCCCTAGGCCTAATCTGAGCCATCCAGATCTCCTCCGATTAGAACCCTGTCGCTTAGGACATCCCCGAGTAGATCCTGTCCATCCAAGACCTCCTCGGTTAAATCCCAACCGCTTAGGACCTCCTCCGAGATCTAGACCGTTGAAGACCTCCTCCGTGAGATCTTAGCCGCCCGCACCTCCTCCGTAGGATTAGCCTTAGGACCTCCCTAGTGCTCGGGACCGCCAGATCTTGATCCGACGGCCACGACCTCTGATAAGCGCGAGGACCTCCTTTGCGTCGCAGTGCATGCACCGGTCGTGGCCGTTGGATCAGATCTCAACGGTCCGACCTCCCGGTCGGGAGGAGGTCTTTTGAGCGCTGAGTTTCGAGGTTCAGTGGCCTCGCGATGCAAGATCAACGCCCACGACCTCTCCTTTGTCTTCAGTTCATTTGGACCTCCCAAGAACTCACATTTTTCTAAGTCTTTTAATGTTTCAAATTTGAAAAGTGCATAACTTTGTCATTTTAGCTTCTTTTGAATGGTTCCGGTTCTTTGTAGCTCTGTTAGAGTATGAACTTTAATTTGAGAATGAATTTAGGCATTTGTTATATAGTAGAAAATGACTTTAATCGCATGATCTTGTTTAGTGAAAAGGTTGTTTAGAAATTCATTGAAAATGTGTAAAATGCATAACTTATTCTCTGTTATTCCAAACTGAGCAAACTAAGTTTTGTTAAAACCCACTAGGAATGTACTTGTAATATAGAATAGGTCTTCATATGATCCTTGCCACTAAATTAATGATTCACTAGTTTTAGAACTTAGAAAAATCATAACTAATTCATTTCAACTCCAAATTGGGCAAACTCAGTTTTGCTGTTGTTAGGATAACCATATCTACCTACCATAAAATTTCAAGTTCCAGATCATTCTAGAAATTTTCGCCTTGAACAGTAGCCGTAATTAATTTAATTAGGGTTTTCAGTCTGAGAGAACTTAGTTTAGCCATAACTTTTTCATACTAAATCCAAATGAAGTGTTTCTTGTTTCCAAAATTGTCTAAAATCAACCCCTAGCTGCTGTAGAAATTTCATGGGATTTGGATGTTCTTTGCTGATGAGTTCCTTTTGGTGTTCTTCGTTCTTATTGGTTTTATCACCTTTTAGCGTTAGGTTCAAGAATTAATTGAACCTGAGCACTCCCTCTGCAGCAAGACCCATCCCAAAGAAGGCAAGCGGTTTGATCATGTTAATCCCAGATTTTAAGTATTTATGTTGATTACAAATTCTATGTATGCATTGCTACTTTGTGTTAAACTATTGTCGTTAGTTGACCTAGTAGATGCATTTCCTTAGCAAATGATTATCCTCTACTACCATGAACCTAGGTATTGCTGTGATTTAGAGTTCGTGGATGAGCTCTTGTCACTTAGTAGTTGGCGAATTAATTGCTTAGCCATGCTTAGCTCCCTAGAAATGGGCGGTTATCGACTTGTCGATAACCTTGATCACATAAAAACTTATTATGATTTATGATTTCAGCCTTGTGCCATGTCTACTTATGAAAACTAAAACTGAAAACAAAATGATTTAGACTTGGGCACAATGGTATGTTGGTGTGCTTCTGGGTGTGACTGGAATGGAGCCCGGGTCATTAAGGACCGAGTTACTTGCGCCACCGTACTGAGCATTTTGCGTGCTAACCACACTAGAGGGTATGGAACCTCTCTTGACTTAGTACTTTGGCGTGTATTGGCTTGGTCGCAGGAGTCGCAGGAGGGATGGTCTTTGGGAACATTGTAGTGTCCGAAGGCTTCCGTGATGGTGGTTGTCTTTCGGCTTGCAATGTAAGCGTATGAGTTTCTATCCATATGAGCGGCTCGTAGTCAATGCACAATATTGGAAAGCGTCTCGTAGGACTTAGCTATGCCGGCATACCTTCGGAAGTGTGCTTTGTGGCTTAAAGGCGGTCTGAAGTGTGGGTACACTGGTACACCTCGCAGGTTAAAACTATTCGAATAGCCTCATCCTAGGTTATGGACACGCTCGGATACGCCCGTGAGAACTAGACTACAACCTTTTAATTAAAACTTGATTTGGGTGGTACGAATCGGGATTCGTGCTATGTTGTGGTGACTATTGGGATAGTCACTTGTGTGGTTACTTGTATGTATCTTTATTTCGCTGTTATTTTGACAACAAAACAGATTTGCAAACTTGCTTTTAAATGTATTACATTATTGCAAATAAAGTTGGCTTTATGCAAAATGAGACATACAACCTCCACCTAAATAAGCTTGCAAGTAGTTTATGAATAGGTCTGCTATTCCACACGTCGCCTTAAGAGTACCTTTGTGTACTCAGTTATCTTGCTTAAATGTAATTGTTGCAGAGGAAGAAGGTGAGCTTGAGGGGCCTCACTTCTGTGAGTTGTGCTGTGGTAGCTTGCGAGGTGTCTAGCTTGGCGGCCCGGTCGGTTGCCTTGTGGGTTGTGTGGCTAACCGGCCGACTTTTGTTCTAGCCATCTTATGACACCTTTTGCTTCCGCTGTCATTCTTGTATATTGTTCTTTTTGGCCGGTCGGCTCTCTTTTGTAATAACCTTACTTTATGTATGTCGTTGTTGAACTTAGTGATAAATGTTGTATGGAAATGATGTGTAATTTTGTGATGATGTGCATGTGCTGCAATTATGGGAAGCATATGTCCATCGAGACTTATAATGTTTAATTAGTAATGCTAGAACCATTTGGAGGTTAAGTGTTACTAGTTAAATATTCTAGGTCCTCACACTCCATTAGTCATGTCATCTACAATTTTGAAGAAGACTGTAAGTAACTAGTAGGACCAAGAAAAGAAGTACAAAGCTAGGAACGATAAGTAAAGAGCATAATAAGATACATACATACATACATACATACATACATACATACATACATACATACATATATATATATATATATATATATATATATATATATATATATATATTGAAAAGTTGTCTAACTATCCCTCTTAGAGTAGTCCTAAGCTCTTATCTCTCGACCATGCTAGCTAAGGCCTTTACCCTACAAATGTATGCTCGACATCTCGAGCCTATCGGACCCCAAATTTGTAACTTGGGATCCACTGTAAAATTGTGCCATTCCCTATATCAGAGATAGCATACATAGATACATCATTGGTTCATTTACATACATCGCATTCATATTACAATAGCATACTTTATTACATAAACGGGCCATATAGCCAATCGTTTTCCAAAAGGGGCCAAGTAGGCCAATATAGTACGCATAGTGTCTTAACGTAGAAAGTATGGATGAGAGCGGAAGCAAACTAGAAAAAGGGGTGGATCCATTCACTCTGCCACAGCAAGCAATCGGGGTCTCAGCCTAAGCTCCTCCATCATCTTCACCATCCGGCCTAGATGCCACGAAGTAGGCATAGGGGTCTTTGATCAAACGGATCTGAAAGTTATTTATGAGCAAGAATGAGTAGACAACTATACTCGCGAGCCAACACCACCCCTTCTACCACCATTGTCACCTTTGGAGCTCCCTGCCGAAGCTCGAGCTCCAAAGGTCCCAAAGAACATTCTTGTCTTTTCATCACACGACTTGATCACCTAGGGTTGCTCTAACCTAGTTTGGTTCACATTGCAGAGGTGAACCAATTGGGGAGCTGCTTTTCTGGGTCGAGGTCATCTTCTTCTTCCTCACCGGCAAGCACTTCACCGCCGGGCTTCGTCGACCTTCTCCAAGCTCCTCCAACAACTTTGGTCCCCTCTCTGCCCTGAGGTGCCCTTTTCTTAGCTTGGTCTTTTGCGTTTTCTAGTCGTCGTAGAGCTCGTTTAGTTTTCGTAGTTTTGTCGTATTATACTCCTTCCTCTCTCTCCGGCTCGCCGGCGTTCCAGGCCGTCGCCGCCGTCGAGAGCACGTCCTTTAGATTCTTGACGTTATTTAGAACTCAGTCGTGTCCTTGGTTCTCGCCGGCAGGTCCCCATCGCGGCGCATCAAAACCAAACTCATGTTTTGCCGTGTCGTACTCGGACAGGAATCCTGGTCGTATGATTAGCATTAATGTGTCCGAGGTTGCTCATTAATGCGGTCTTGCTGGCGAAACGCGCGTGTCGCTATGTCCTAGGACCTCCCAGGGTAAATCATGGCCGTCTAAGACCACCCCCAGGCTAGATCTGAGCCGTAGAGCCGTTTCCGACAAAATCGCTAAGTCCCAGACCTCCTAGAGTAATCTCCGCCGTTAAGGACCTCCCTGGGTTAGTTTTTAGCCGTTGGATCTGGCCATGTGTAAAATCTTGCGCGCTAGGACCTCCCCTAGTGTCGATCCTAGCCGTCTAGGACCACCTCGGTTAAATCCTAGCTATTTAGACCTTTTCCCGTGCGCAAAAGACCTTCCCTTGGTCATTTTGCCAAAACCACCCCCTGGACCTCCACCAAGGTCCTCTTTGCAAAAAGACCTCCCCTTGGTCATTTTGCAAAGACCACCCTAGACCACCCTCGGGGTCCTCTTTGTAAAAAGCCACCCCTGGTGTTTTACAAAGACAACCCGCTCAGGACATCTTAGGCTCAATCCTAGCCGTTCACGACCACCCCGGATTTAGATCTGCGCGTTAGATCTCCTTTGTAAAATCCTTAGTCTCAGGACCTCCCTCCGCGTCGATCTGGACCATTCAGGACCTCCCTAGGCCTAATCTGAGCCATCCAGATCTCCTCCGATTAGAACCCTGTCGCTTAGGACCTCCCCGAGTAGATCCTGTCCATCCAAGACCTCCTCGGTTAAATCCCAACCGTTTAGGACCTCCCTCTGGAGATCTAGACCGTTGAAGACCTCCTCCGTGAGATCTTAGCCCTCCAGACGTCCCTCCGTAGGATTAGCCTTAGGACCTCCCCTAGTGCTCGGGACCGCCAGATCTTGATCTGACGGTCACGACCTCTGTTAGGCGCGAGGACCTCCTTTGCGTGCGCTGTGCATGCACTGGTCATGGCCGTTGGATCAGATCTCAACGGTCCGGACCTCCCCAGTGCGGGAGGAGGTCTTTTGAGCGCTGAGTTTCGAGGTCTATGGCCCTGCGATGCAAGAACAACGGCCCACGACCTCTCCTTTGTCTTTCAGTTCATTTGGACCTCCCGAGAGCTCACATTTTTCTAAGTCTTTTAATGTTTCAAATTTGAAAAGTGCATAACTTTGTCATTTTAGCTTCTTTTTGAATGGTTCCGGTTGCTGTAGCTCTGTTAGAGTATGAACTTTAATTTGAGAATGAATTTAGGCACTGTTATATAGTAGAAAATGACTTTAACTGCATGATCTTGTTTAGTGAAAAAGGTTGTTTAGAAATTCATTGAAAATGTGTAAAATGCATAACTTATTCTCTGTTATTCCAAACTGAGCAAACTAAGTTTTGTTAAAACCCACTAGGAATGTACTGTAATATAGAATAGGTCTTCATATGATCCTTGCCACTGAAATTAATGATTCACTAGTTTTAGAACTTAGAAAAATCATAACTAATTCAGTTCAACTCCAAATTGGGCAAACTTAGTTTTGCTGTTGTTAGGATAACCATATCGACCTACCATAAAAATTTAAAGTTCCAGATCATTCTAGAAATTTTCGCCTTGAACAATAGCCGTAATTAATTTAATTAGGGTTTTCAGGCTGAGAGAAATTAGTTTAGCCATAACTTTTTCATACTAAGTCCAAATGAAGTGTTTCTTGTTTCTAAAATTGTCTAAAATCAACCCCTAGCTGCTGTAGAAATTTCATGGGATTTGGATGTTCTTTCTGATGAGTTCCTTTTGGTGTTCTTCGTTCTTATTGGTTTTATCGCCTTTTAGTGTTAGTTTCAGAAGAATTAATTGAACTCGAGCACTCCCTCTGCAGCAAGACCCATCCCAGCAAGGCAAGCGGTTTGATCATGTTAATCCCAGTATTTTAAGTATTTATGTTGATTACAAATTCTATGTATGCATTGCTACTTTGTGTTAAACTATTGTCGTTAGTTGACCTAGTAGATGCATTTCCTTAGCAAATGATTATCCTCTACTACCATGAACCTAGGTATTGCTTTGTGATTTAGAGTTCGTGGATGAGCTCTTGTCACTTAGTAGTTGGCGAATTAATTGCTTAGCCATGCTTAGATCCGGTAGAAATGGGCGGTTATCGACTTGTCGATAACCTTGATCACATAAAACTTATTATGATTTATGATTTCAGCCTTGTGCCATGTCTACTTATGAAAACTAAAACCAAAACAAAATGATCTAGACTTGGGCACAATGGTATGTTGGTGTGCTTAGGTGTGGCGGAATGGTGCCCGGTCATTAAGGACCGAGTTACTTGCGCCATCAGATGAGCATTTTGCGTGCTAACCACACTAGAGGGTATGGGACCTCTCTTGACTTAGTACTTTGGCGTGTATTGGCTTCGGTCGCAGGAGTCGCGGGAGGATAGTCTTTGGGAGCATTGTAGTGTCCGAAAGGCTTCCCCCGTGATGGCTGGTTGTCTTTCGGCTTGCAACGTAAGCGTATGGGTTTCTATCCATACGAGCGGCTCGTAGTCAATGCACAATATTGGAAAGCGTCTCGTAGGACTTAGCCGTGCCAGCATACCTTCGAAAGTGTGCTTTGTGGCTTAAAGGCGATGCAAGTGTGGGTACATTGGTACACCCCTGCAGGGTTAAAACTATTCGAATAGCCTCGTCCTAGGTTATGGACACGCTCGGATACGCCCCGTGAGAACTAGACTACAACCTTTTAATTAAAACTTGACGGGTGGTACGAATCGGGGATTCGTGCTATGTTGTGGTGACTATTGGGATAGTCACTTCCAGGTGATTACTTGTATGTATCTTTATTTTGCTGTTATTTTGACAACAAAATAGATTTGCAAACTTGCTTTTAAATGTATTACATTATTGCAAATAAAGTTGGCTTTATGCAAAATGAGACATACAACCTCCACCTAAATAAGCTTGCATGTAGTTTATGAATAGGTCTGCTATTCCACACGTTAGTCTTGCGAGTACCTTTGTGTACTCAGTTATCTTGCTTAAATGTAATTGTTGCAGAGGAAGAAGGTGAGCTTGAGGGGCCCCACTTCTATGAGTTGTGCTGTGGCAGCTTGCGAGGCGTCTAGCTTGGCGGGCCGGTCGGTTGCCTTGTGGGTTGTGTGGCTAACCTGCCGACTTTTGTTCTAGCCATTTTATGGCACCTTTTGCTTCCGCTGTCATTCTTGTATATTGTTCTTTTTGGCTGGTCGGCTCTCTTTTTAATAACCTTACTTTATGTATGTCGTTGTTGAATTTAGTGATAAATGTTGTATGGAAATGATGTGTAATTTTGTGATGATGTGCATGTGCTGCAATTCTGGGAAGCATATGTCCATCGAGGCTTAGAATGTTTAATTAGTAATGCTAGAACCATTTGGAGGTTAAGTGTTACTAGTTAAATATTCCGGGTCCTCACAAAGTTGGTATCAGAGCCATACTGACCGTATAAACCCCTAGCTTGGTCGCCTTTAGGATATTTTGAAAACCTATGTTCAAGTGTCAAAAAGGTTTGTAAAAATTTAAATAAGTTCTCAGATTTTACTCCTTACCTATCTTAGCTTGCTCATCTCACCTTACTCTCACTTAAGTTTTGAACAAGTTGTTCCTCTCTTCCTTTCAAAAATTAGCCACTATCGATTAAATTGGTTTTGAGAGAACCATGAGAGCTTGGAGAAAGAAATCTGGACAGCTAGCCAGTGGTTAGTGAATAAGGTAGGAAATGAGAGGTTAATTCAATAAAAACTTGTGGGAATAAAAGGGTAAGAAGTGATATGAAATTAGCTAAATGCCTATACTCTATTAGGTGGTTATACCTTGATTTTTGGGCTGTTTTGAGCTAGAATTTAGTTCCGAAATTTTGGGTCTTCTCAAACGATTACTCGTTCTTCCATACGGTTTAGTCGTTTCGGGAAGTTGATTTGGTGACTTATGGTCTTGTGCTCTTTTGTGGTTACTTTTGAGCCTTTCAATTGAGTTTGGATTGCCGTGCTCTTGGGTCTCGAACTGTATCTAACTTATCTTGATGAAACAGGATGGCTGGTGGGACCCGTAGCGGTCGGAATCGGCCGGGTAGTCCCGATGAGGAGCTTCCCCCTCCTCCGACCATGGCGGAGGTCCTCATGCAGATCGAACGCAATCCTTCGGAGGACCGTAGGGTGTTGGAGGTTATCGCGAGGAACACCTCCACTCCCCCTGGTGCCTCTGGATCTGGTGGTGGTCACCAGTCTCGTGGGGGACTTGCGGAGTTCCTTCGCACGCAGCCTCCCACCTTCTCCCGGTCCGAGGATCCCTTGGACGCGGACGACTGGCTGCGTCTGGTTGAGCGGAAGCTCAACGTTGCTCGATGCCGGAGGCGGAGAGGGCACTTTTCGCTTCCCATCGGTTGGAGGGTGCGGCACTCTCATGGTGGGAGAACTTCCTCGCCATGCGACTGCGGACACGTGGTCTCGTGGGAGGTTGGTCGACTTTCCGTCGGCCCATGTTCTGCCGGCACCGATGAAGTCAAGAAGAAGGAGTTCCTTGCGCTCAAGCGAGGTGCAAATCTATGACCGAGTACCTCCATGAGTTCAACCATCTGGCGAGGTACGCTCCTGCTGAGGTGACCACTGATGAGGCCAAGCAGGAGAAGTTCATGGAGGGCTTATCTGAGGAGCTTCAGGACAAGCTCCCTATTGTGGATTTCCCCGACTTCCAGACCTTGGTGGACAAGGCCATCGTCGCCAAGCATAAGGCGAGAGCGCTAGGCGAGTCCCGCAAGCGCAAGTGGGAGGCCCAGCGGTCTGCACAGGCCAGCCTCGTTCGTCCCCGAGTTGGGCCTGCACCGGTGGCCCGTCCTCAGGCTTCCCTACCGCCGAGGCCTTCGGCACCAGCTCCACGTCCTCCGCAGGCCGTGACTCACTCACGTGCACCTGCGATCCAACAGCAGGTTGCTCACCGCAACCCCGCTGCTGACGTCACCTGCTTCTACTGCCACAACAAGGGTCACTACGCGAGTAGTTGCCCTAAGAAGACTGGAGCGGCCCCTCGTCCTAATGGAGGACGCGGGCAAGGGAGTGATCACCCACCTGACCAGAAGACCCCGGGCTTGGGGAGCGGCCGAGTCAAACACATCTCGGCTGAGGAGGCACAAGAGGCGCCCGACGTGGTGTTGGGTACGCTTCTTGTCAATTTACGTCCTGCTACAGTTTTATTTGACTCTAGAGCTTGCATTCTTTTATTTCGAGGTCGTTTCTTTGTTGATAGTGGTCTCCACTGTGTTCCTTTGGGGTTCCACTACTTATTCGCTCTCGGGTTGGAAATGAGAGACCACCAAGTATCTTGGGGCGTTCCTATCCACATTGAAGGAGTGGATTCTTGGCGAATCTTATCCTACTCGACTCGGTCTAGCGCCGGCGTGATTCTTGGCATGGATTGGTTGTCCCAACACTTGGGGCAAATCGATTGTGCTAGGAAGATTGTCTACCTCACCAATCCTTCAGGTGAACAGGTTGGGTTTTCACCGCAGCTGCGAGGGCCACATCTTTATGCCCTTGAAGCAAAGCCAGCATTGGAGATTCGCGATGTCCCCACTGTGTGTGACTTCGCGGATGTCTTTCCTGAAGATTTGCCTAGAATGCCTCCCGTTCGAGACCTGGAGTTCGTTATTGAGTTGCTGCCCGGTACCGCCCCTATTTCAAAAAGGTCGTATCGCATGCCTCCTAATGAGTTGGAGGAGCTGAAGAAGCAACTAGGTGAGCTACAAGAGAAGGGTTTTATCCATCCTAGTTCATCTCCTTGGGGCTGTCCAGTTATTTTTGTGAAGAAGAAGGATAAGACCTTGCGCATGTGTGTTGATTACCGTCCGCTTAATGAGGTGATGGTGAAGAACAAGTATCCTTTGCCCCGTATTGATGATCTGTTTGATCAGTTAACTAGAGCACGAGTCTTCTCCAAGATTGACTTGAGATTGGGCTATCATCAAGTCAGGATCAAGGCCGAGGATATTCCAAAGACGGCCTTTGCTACTCGTTATGGTCTTTACGAGTACACCGTCATGTCTTTTGGCTTAACGAATGCTCCTGCTTTGTTCATGAACCTTATGAACTCGGTATTCATGGAGTATTTGGATCGGTTCGTGGTGGTTTTCATTGATGATATCCTTATCTACTCCAAGAGTGAAGAAGAGCATGCCGAGCATCTTAAGCTTGTGTTGGGCAAGCTGCGTGAGCACCAGCTTTATGCGAAATTCAGCAAGTGCGAGTTCTGGTTGAAGGAAGTGGCATTCTTGGGCCATGTTCTTTCGGCAGGAGGTGTGGCTGTGGATCCTAGCAAGGTTAGCGATGTGCTATCTTGGGGTCAGCCCAAGTCAGTCACCGATGTGCGGAGTTTTCTTGGTTTGGCCGGCTACTATCGCCGCTTTATCGAGAATTTCTCCAAGATTGCGAAGCCTATGACTGAACTACTCAAGAAAGACAAGAAGTTTGAGTGGTGCATTTGCTTGTGATGTGAGTTTTCGGAACTCAAAAAGCGATTGACCTCAGCCCCAGTGCTTGTTCTCCCTGATATTCACAAGAGTTTTGATATCTACTGTGATGCTTCTCGTCAGGGTCTTGGTTGTGTTCTTATGTGTAACAGCCCCAAGTTCATAAACAGTAATAACCTGCTTTATGAACAGTAATGGAATACTGTTCATAGCATTACTGTTCACATTTAGTAATTTGGGTTGTTGTTACAGATTAAAACTTTCCTTTTCTAGCCAAAATCCAAAACCTATTCAAAGTTTCTAAGAAAATACAAGTTAATACTTGTATCTTGACTGGGAAGTGTTTTCATTAAAGCATAGATAAATTATTTTGGATAAAACTATTTTTGTTCAATTTTTAGAAGATTATTTGACCTTGGAGAAAAATAGTTGATTTGAAATACACCTATTCGGGCTAGGTAATTATTTATGTATTTTACAAAGTGAAATAGTGGATTTTAAATTTTATTTGGGAAATATATCATCCCAGTAGCCTCCTGGCAAAATTTTACGATTTTACAAATTTATTTGTTATTTTTAAAAGCCCAGTCAAACTTTTGAACATTTGAATAGGGCTTGGTCAACTAATCCGGTCTAAACCAAAACCTAGCACTGTAGCGACTTGCACTCATGGGGTTGGGTCCAACCAGTGCGACGCGGTCCGGCTCAATCACGCTCGGGCGCGAGCCCAAACCCATCGCGTACTGTGAGCCGTCGATCCTCAATCGAACGGACGGGGTCGCGGTATCACGCGAGCTGTCCACGTATGCGCCTCAATACCTACCGTTGGATCTAGATCCGACGATCGGGGGAGGTGTATGCAATCGGACGACTCCGGATGCCCTCTCGATCTCAACCGTCCATTCCCGATCCAACCGTGCCACCCTTTTCTTTTTGAATTTAAAGGCGCGCATCCATCGTGGGCCTTTGGATCTAAATCCCACGCGGCCTTTTTTTTGCGGGCTTTTAGGGCCCAAAATCAACGGACCATCGGATTCTAATCGTAGGGTCCATATCGTGTATGCATTCGGACCATCCGGTTCCTCCGATGATCCTGACCGTAGAAATTCCATCGGACGGTGCCGCGTCATCTCATTTAAAGGGGTGACATGTATTCCTTTTAATTGATCCTTGGATTTCAATCCAACGTCCAGTTTTGAAAATAAAACCCGAGATCCCTTTTGGGCTTCGCTTAAATCTCGATCGACCGATTGAGATCGCACGGTCCATATAAATTGTATCGGTTGAACTCTTTTAAAACCCTGGGGGCATCGTAGCCGCCCATTCCTAATCGGACGGCTGATGTTCTTTTGAGTTTTAAGAGACACGTGCGGCTGTGGCTGACAGTGGGACCCACATGTCATATGTTGCTTCTCTTCCTCCTTGCCTCTGCGCGCAGCCATTTCTGTAAACCCTAATTATGCAACTAATTTTTGGATATTTACCCTAAGTGGACACCTCATCAACTCTAGACCTTTCCATCTTGCCCTGTAGCTCAACCTCTATATATAAACCCTAGCTTTTGAGCTGCTGCCATTGTTGACCACTGGAGCTTTTCACCCTTCATTTTCGTCCAGTGGAGTTTCTTGCTCCTTCAACTTGCTTATCCATCTTAAACACTGGTTTCACCTAGTAATAAAGATTTGATATCTTTTGTAGGTTAAACCAGAGTTTATTTCTCTGTTGAGCAGGATCGGTTTTCAAAAACCTTCGGTGTTTATCTCATCCTGGTAAGATACAACCTTGGTTCTTGCCATCTTAAGCATTTTAAGGACCTTAGAAGCTCGCTTGGATCATTCACTTGTACATCAGTAACTCCAACTTGCTGCAAACTGAAAAGTTGTTTTTATAACTTTTCGGTCTTTCATATCGTTTTCAAGGATTAGGGTTTCTCCTGTCAAGTTATCATCCTACATAGGTCTAAACTAAACCCAGTAGCATAATAAGTTATTCTTTTGACCTATCTTATCATCTACTTAATCTTGTAGCAGTGAATCATCTCTGTCCTATGTTGTCGGTTCAACCGACAACATTAGTTTTTCTTTAGCTTTTGTAATCTGACCGATTAGGGTTAGGTTAAGGTTTGCTTGGGATATTAATTACCTAAAAGATCAGGCTAAGTTTCATTTCGAATCTCGCTTGACTTATTTTCATTAAACCCAAAACCTAAGGTCATCCCTGCTTCATTATTTTCAAAATCAAAAACAAACTTGGATCTAGACTATAGTTCTTGTTATTTAAAAGTTGTATATGATAAAATGGGTTAATATCACTATTAGGGTAGTATGACTTAAGCATCTTTATTAAACATGCATCTCCATATTGATCATGCATCATTCTTTCAATCTGTACTTATTGTCGATTTTGATATTTATTGGATTTTATTGCCTCTTTTAGAATGCAGTTCTGCGAGGCATTTGAATCTTTCTCTTAGCAACTTTGAGCACACAATGAAGTATATTATTATCAAGGCAAGCATCCTCTTTGCACCATGTTGATCCCAAATTTTCTACAATAGCTTTTCTAAATACAGTGACATCTGTTGCATGCTATTTTTCTGGAAATACAAATATGAACTGTATTAGTTAGTTATGACCTGATTAACATTGTGGATTACCTTAATTATGACCATACACTCAACCCTAGAGTAGTACTATATACTATAATGCATATTTTCAGATTTTGCTTAGACATGCAGTCTAGCTAAGATTTAGTGTTTGACAAGATTAACTTGTCAAACAGGGGAGCAACAAATGAATTTCAGTTACTTCAACTCTTTGTCCAGTTTCTTTAAATCAGAATTGCATTTTACATTTAAATTGATCTGGACAAGAGGATGCTAGTGATGGTGCTTTTGTGCACGAGATTGGGAATTGTGGTGGACTTGTCCGGGTTAATTAAGGACTGAACTCTGATTGTTCAATTCAAGTTCCCCACGTACTTCCACGCGCAGTGTATGGGCGCTGTTTGGTTAAGTAAAGGGTTAAGACTATTGGGTTGGAAACAGGGGAGTAAGGATATGTGTATTGATCTTGTATGGCATAGATGCTTTGGTCATTAGACTGCGTTTTATGCCATGTGAGCTTGTATGTCAATATCAGATGTTCTTAGAAGGGTGAGGGCGTATATGTGCTTCGTCGCATGTACGTACCTTAAAGATGTCGATTGCAATCTAATATGGGCAGCGAACCCAGTTTGCATTACTTCTTATGGTTGGATCGGCATTCCTGACGCAACATGTGTGCCCCGGTTAAGCAGATGCTATCAGTCGTTGTTTAAGCGAGATCAATTCACACATGAGTATCCAACTCAATAGTGTTAGCTTGTTGAAAAATACCAAATCTTAGTTTCCCCGGTCGGCATACCAAAGGAAGTATGTCATCATTCGGAGGCATCCGAAGGCAACGGGCTGGCTAAGTCGTGTGGGTAAAGATGTACACCTCGCAGGTATTAAAGCGTTCGAATAGCCGTGTCCACGGTCATGGACGATGACTTGAATTGATGTCACCTGTATAGAGTTTTGATTTACAAATGTGGGTTTGGTTTTTGGTTTAGCATGAGAGAATTCATGCATTGTATGGTTTATCCTTATTCTTATTTACTTATTGTTTTAATCCAACTTTGATTTATGAAATTGCTTTATCAAAATTTAGTAATTGTAGGTTAAGATGTATTGCTTTGTGCAAACTTTAACCATTAAACCTTCCTGTTGCAACCTTATGCATGTATAAATTCTACTCCTTTGTATAGGCTCTACTAAACACTTTCTTTTATTAGTTTGTGTAAGTCTTGCTGAGTACCTTCCGTACTCAAGGTGCTATAACCTATTGTTGCAGGTGAGGACGGTTACCTTTATGAAGTACCCGTTAGCGTCGATCAGGGTGACGCTAACGAGTAAAGCTACTTCTTTCCTCCACGCAATCGCCTGCGGGTGGATGGGGCCATTGGTGGATTTTGACTTTTTAGTTTGCTTCCGCTGTTAAACTTTTGCAGTGACCAAGTCATTGGATCATGTAGTACTAAACCGAAAGTTGTAAACGTATGTTTAATTATGTAAATGTATGCCTTGTATGTGTATGATGCAATGTTGTTGAAGGATATATGTGCAATGGTCGTTGATCCTGGGAACCATTGTGAGACATATATCAGGAAGCTTTGTATTGGATCACATTATTTATTAAACTTATACTTCTAGCATGATCTTTAATGGAGGAGCAGCACTGTTCCTTGACTAAGAATTGTGCTACAGTATGATTTTAATTAATCCCTTTTCCAATACACCGGGTGCCCACATTATGGAGGAGGGCAAGGTTGTAGCCTATGCATCGCGGCAGTTGAGGTCTTATGAACTCAACTATCCTACTCATGACTTGGAGTTAGCTGTTGTGGTTCATGCACTCAAGATTTGGCAGTATTACCTGATTGGTAACCATTGTGAGGTGTATTCTGACCACAAGAGCTTGAAGTACTTGTTCACCCAGCCAGATCTGAACCTCAGGCAAAGAAGATGGTTGGAATTGGTCAAGTACTATGATATGGGCATTCAGTATCATCCGGGCAAGGCCGATGTCGTTGCGGATGTACTCAGTTGGAAGGTGTATTGCAACATGTTAATGCTCCAAGAGCAGCAGCCTACCCTTATTTCAGAATTTCAGCGCCTCAATTTGGGTTTGATCGAGCACGGTTCCCTTGCTACCTTGGTTGTGCAGCCAACCTTGGTGGACCAAATCAAGGCTGCTCAGCAGACAGATGTTGGTGTGAGTCAAATCAAGCAGAACATCAAGGATGGGGCAGCCAAGTGCTTTTCAGAGGATGAGCATGGCGTTGTGCGGTTTGGCCAGCGTCTTGTGGTTCCGAAGGTCATGGAATTGCGGGATTTGATTCTCCGCGAAGCCCATGACTCTCCTTTGTCTATTCACCCGGGGCTACCAAGATGTATCAGGACCTTCGTTAGAGATTCTGGTGGACTCGAATGAAGCGTGAGATTGCCAAGTTCGTTGCCGAGTGCGACGTGTCTTTATCTGTGAAGGCCGAGCATCGGCGTCAGCGAGTCTTCTTCGCCTTTGCCGGTGCGAGAATGGAAGTGGGATTCCGTTGGCATGGACTTCATCACCGGTTGCCCTGCATTTCTTACAGAAGGATGCCTTGTGGGTCATCATTGATCGATTGACGAAGGTGGCCCATTTTCTTCCAGTACGGGCGAAGATTGATGTGAGTCAGTTGGCAGACTTGTATATATCCCGCATTGTGAGCCTGCATGGTGTGCCACGAACGATTGTGTCAGATCGTGGTTCTCTTTTCACCTCTCTTTCACCATATATTACTTTGGGCACCAGCTTACTTTCCATCCTCGGGATCGATGGCCAAACGGAGCGAGTCAACCAAGTGTTGGAAGACATACTCCGTGCTTGTGTTCTTTCCTATGGGAAGAATTGAGAGAAATGTTTGCCGTTTGCTGAGTTCTCCTACAACAACAGCTATCAGGCCAGTCTTGGCATGGCACCATTTGAGGCCTTGTATGGGAGGAGATGCAGAACCCCAGTGAACTGGTCAGAGACTGGTGAGCGGCAGTTTTTCGGCCCAGAGTCGATTAATGAGGCCGAAAGTCAGGTTCAGTTGATCCGCGAGCATTTGCGCACGGCCCAGTCCAGGCAGAAGAGCTATGCAGATCGTCGTCGCCGTGAGTTGAGCTTTGAGCCCGATGACCTTGTGTATCTCAAAGTCTCACCCTTGAAGGGCCATCAGCGTTTTGGCATCAAGGGCAAGTTGGCTCCGCGCTATGTTGGGCCTTATCGCATCGTCGAGAGAGTTGGAGCTGTTGCATACCGATTGCAGCTGCCAGCTACACTTGAGGGTGTGCATGATGTGTTCCATGTGTCACACCTGAAGAAGTGCCTCCGTGTCCCGACTGAGGAAACTCTGTTGGAGGTTCTCGATGTGCAAGAGAATTTGACCTACCGCGAGCATCCTGTTCGTATTCTCGAGGAAGCTGAACAAAGAACAAGGAACCGGGTCATCAAGTTCCTTAAGGTTCAGTGGTCAAACCATTCTGAAGATGAAGCAACTTGGGAGCGTGAGGATCACCTTCGTGCAGAATATCCATCCTTCTTCTCCGAGTAAACGGAATCTCGGGTCGAGATTCTTGTAAGGGGGGAGAGTTGTAACATCCCAATTTTGGGTTTGTGTTTCGAATGTAAGAAAATGTGTAGAAATTAAAACTTTTTCTTACATTATGTAATTCCTACATGTACTCAACTATCCTTGTACAAGGAATATGGGAATACAAAGTCACAAGTCCTTTTATCCAAAAACCCTGTCTTCCAAAAACATTCAAGTCAAATCTTATGATCATCTCCTGGAAATATTTTTCCTAAGTTCTTGGGATGGTATGTGACCCCTCTGAAAAATTTCACAATTTTTAGAAATTGTTTGAATATTTTTGGAGGTCAGTCAAACCCAATTAAATTCTGGTCAAACTAGGGACCAGCACCTCGTGGAATGTTTGGAGGAAAATGTATAGCACAAAAACCTCTGTAAAATTTACACAAGGTCAATAACTCAGCTAGCAAGCTCCTGTAAAAATTTCATAATTTTTGGAGTGAGTTTGCTACCTCAATAAATCCCCAAACTTCACATCGGTTTGAAACCCAAAATTAGGGCTGAGTCAGACTTGGGCTCGAGTCAGACCCGAGTCCGACCCAGCCAATCGACTCGGTCGAGCCAAGTCCGCAGCGCCGCACCCGAGCCCGATCTCGTGCGCGGTCATGCTAGCCGTTGGATATCCATCCGATGCTCCCGACCTCCCCCTGGACCTCCTCACCCGCAAAGACCTCCCCACCTCGGGTGATCTGGGACGTCCAGGACCACCCCATGCAAATCGGGATCGTCCAAGACCTCTCCCTTAGCTCTGTTCTTCTTCCTCCCGACCTCCCTGAGGTCTGGTCGTCATGATTTTCACGAGCCCGTGCGTGTGTCGTGTCGAGCGCTTGGGAGCAAGTGGCTCGTCACTTTTGGTCCTTCCCAACGTCTCTTTACGCCATGCATTAATTGCGCGAAGCTTTGCTCAAAAGGAAGTCATCCTGTTGCCTTGTCGAATCAAGCAAGTCCATGGCAGGGCACGGACTTTGTTCACAGTAGGCTTTTGCCCACACCATTGTCGAGCTCCCAGGCTATGTATAGCCTGAGACCTCCTTTTTCCTCTTCCTTCCCACCCTTGGTTGCTGCTTGAACTCCCTCGGTTGTGAGTGTGAGCCCCAAGCTTGAGCACCCGAGAACACCACCCCTTCTACCACCATTGTCACCTTTGGAGCTCCCTGCCGAAGCTCGAGCTCCAGTGGTCCCAGCAACATTCTTGAATTTTTCACTGTCAGCTTGATCACCTAGGGTTGCTCTAACCTAGTTTGGTTCACATTGCAGAGGTGAACCAGTTGGGGAGCTGCTTTTCTGGGTCGAGGTCATCTTCTTCTTCCTCGCCGGCAAGCACTTCACCGCCGGGCTTCGTCGACCTTCTCCAAGCTCCTCCAACCACCTTGGTCCCCTCTCTACCCTCAGGTGCCCTTTTCTTAGCTTGGTCTTTGTGTTTTCTAGTCGTCGTAGAGCTCGTTTAGTTTTCGTAGTTTTGCCGTATTATACTCCTTCCTCTCTCTCCGGCTCGCTGATGTTCCAGGCCGTCCCCGCCGTCGAGAGCACGTCCTTTAGATTCTTGACGTTATTTAGAACTCAGTCATGTCCTTGGTTCTCGCCGGCGAGGTCCCCATCGCCGGCGGTGTACTGAAAACCAAACTCGTGTTTTGCCGTGTCGTACTCGGACAGGAATCCTGGTCGTATGATTAGCATTAATGTGTCTGAGGTTGCTCATTAATGCGGTCTTGCTGGCGAAACGCGCGTGCCGCTAAGTCCTAGGACCTTCCAGGGTAAATCATGGCCGTCTAAGACCACCCCCAGGCTAGATCTGAGCCGTAGAGCCGCTTCCGACAAAATCGCTAAGTCCCAGACCTCCTAGAGTAATCTCCGCCGTTAAGGACCTCCCTGGGTTAGTTTTTAGCCGTTGGATCTGGCCCTGTGTAAAATCTTGCCCGCTAGGACCTCCCCTAGTGTCGATCCTAGCCGTGTAGGACCACCTCGGTTAAATCCTAGCCATTTAGACCTTTCCCCGTGTGCAAAAGACCTTCCCTTGGTCATTTTGCCAAAACCACCCCCTGGACCTCCACCAAGGTCCTCTTTGCAAAAAGAACTCCCCTTGGTCATTTTGCAAAGACCACCCTCGGGGTCCTCTTTGTAAAAAGCCACCCCTGGTCTTTTACAAAGACAACCCGCTGAGGACCTCTTAGGCTCGATCCTAGCCGTTCACGACCTCCCCGGATTTAGATCTGCGCGTTAGATCTCCTTTGTAAAATCCTTAGTCTCAGGACCTCCCTCCGCGTCGATCTGGACCGTTCAGGACCTCCCTAGGCCTAATCTGAGCCATCCAGATCAACTCCGATTAGAACCCTGTCGCTTAGGACCTCCCCGAGTAGATCCTGTCCATCCAAGACCTCCTCGGTTAAATCCCAACCGTCTAGGACCTCCCTCTGGAGATCTAGACCGTTGAAGACCTCCTCCGTGAGATCTTAGCCGTCCAGACCTCCCTCCGTAGGATTAGCCTTAGGACCTCCCCTAGTGCTCGGGACCGCCAGATCTTGATCTGACGGTCACGACCTCTGTGTCGGGACCCGAAAATACATCTCAGAACCCTCAGGTATTCTCGAACTAGTCCCGGATCGTGAGCTAGCTCACACAGAAAACAAAGGATGAAATACCATCCATTTATTTGATTTAACTAAAAAGATGTCAGAGTAACACATAATAATAATAACTGGACCTTATGGTCAACGTTTACTTAACTTGCCACGCAGGGCTAAAGAAACAAATGAACTCTTGCAGCGGAAATAAACTCTTCAATGGCCAATCAACATGCCCACAGGCAATCGAGTGGAGAAACGCATCCTAATCCGCAAAACCTTCATGATCCTCCTGGGCGAAGTACTCTTGGGCAGCTTGATATTCTCCCTCTACTGCTGATCAAACAGAGGGCGCAAAGCCATGAGTACTTTGAATGTACTCAGCAAGCCGTGGAGAATGTATGCAAATAGTATTCATGCAGGGCTTGAACAAAGATTAGTTGTATGGCTCTTTTGCAGAAAACAGCATTTAAAATAAATACAGTAAATAGATTGAAATGCGTAATTGAAACAATAATAAGTAAGTAAACAATTTCTTTGAAACAACCAGTGAACTTCCCATTCACTTTCCAACCAAACCAAAGATAAGTGAATTCCCCATTCACCAATCGACACAAACCACCAAGTGAATGATCTATTCACCAAACGAACATTATATTCATCAAGTGAACTTCCCATTCACACTCCGACTCATTTTAAAGAAACCCTATCTCCCGTGTGAAATCCCCAGGCACGTCCATAACCGCGGACACGGCTATTCGAATAGTTTTACACTCTGCAGAGGTTGTGCATTTTGACCCACAAGAGATAGATCAACTTATAATGTCGCATTTCACGCTTCGTGGCGTGTGACTAAGTGATCATCAAAAGGCTTTTACAAAGCTCATTCTTAACCCGATTCGCCGCTAAGGTTTCAACACCAATGTCTTTCCGACTGCATTGGGCCCCTCTTGCGCCACCGTGAGAATACGTTCCCCGTAACCACGCTTCACATGACAGAACCGAAATTAAGATGTTGCTAATTAATTAGCCAGGTCCGTGCCATACCAGACATGTGGTTGTACGGTTAAGGCCCAGTTCAATGGCGCACAAGATTAAGTCCTTGACAAGTTACTTAGGCGAGTCTACCACAAACCCACAACATGTTCCATCCACATCCCCACTATCCACCAACCACTCGCCCAAGCGAAAACCATTTTGTTTAACCAACAACCATGACTAACCCCATCATGGTACACAAGTTTTAACAACAGTGGCTCACCACCACGATTCCATAAATCATTAAGTCAAAATTTATTTATTAAGACACATGTGATGACAAACCCATCGTAACTAAGCAAGACTAAGCATATGTACGATACCCATGTTGGCAATATAAATATTTCCAACTAAAATTACCCATGCTAAGGTGACAAAGGATTCATGGCATTCAAATAGTCAAAGGAGGCATAATGACAACAGGTAATATATAATCCCAAAGCAGTTTATATAAATATAGCATGCAATTGTATAAAACAATATACTTTTGAAATCATGGGTACAATATGATCAAAGGACCACGACTTGCCTTGGAATAAATCCAGTGATTGATCTTGATCTTGGTAGGCTACTCCTTGCTCGAAGCTTCCCGAAGTATCGACGTCTATTCGCAAAACAAGCAAATAACACAAATAAATAAATAACAGAAAGAAAACAAACTCCAAAAATTAAATAAAAATCTCAGATAAATAGATCTCGAATTTAGATAAATTTAGGAAATTGAATGGACTCAATCGGAGTTCGGATGCAAAAGATATGGGCTCTGGAAGTTTGAATTTAAAGAAAAACCCTAAAAAGGATTTTCTGGAATTTCGAGATTTTCTTTCCTACTGAAAAATCGACTTATGATGCCAGCATGACGTCAGCGAAGGCGTTCGGACCGGTCAAAAGCTCGCCCGACAGGTGGGACCCACCTGGAAGTGGCTGGGTGTACCATGGACCAGGTGCACGGGGGTTTTTGGGTCGGGTTGAGGCTGAGGTGGCATTACCACACACACGTGGCTTCGGCTAGCAGGACACGCAAGCGACACGCGGGCAGAGGGGATGATGTGGAGGCTGAGCTGGATTGCCACGTCAACAGGTGACGTCCGCATTGCCGGCGAGGACTTCTGGACCAGCCGACAACGGCGAGCGGCGGCGCGGCAGCGACGGTGAGTGCACGCATTGGGTCGGGGAGGTTATTGCGAACCTGATGACACTTGGTTTAGCTCGGTTGGACGACGGCGATCACCGGGATTGCAGTCGGAGCGGAGGACAGGGTACGGCTGTTGTCGGGGATGTCAACCAGGGGTGCTCCGGGGCAAAGGAGAGGTGCACGAGGAAGCTACGGTGATGAGGAAGGCGATGGCGTAGTCCACGGAGGCGGAGCACGGCCGACGGCGGCGGAATTCACGGAATTGAGCTGCGGCTCCGAAACCCTAAAATCCAAATTGCGGCGGCGCTGAGGCTTTAGGAGGGAAACGAGGTGGGGTTTCGGGATGAGGAGACAAGGGCGAAGCTTGGGGTCCCTTTTATAGGGCACCAGGATGGCCGAGAAGGGAAACCCTAAGGAGAGTCCGCCTCGGCCCCGAGTTAGAGATAGAGATAGAAGGGTTTCGGGATAAGATTTTGAGAGACACGGTTGCGGAGGGATACGGGATAGAGTTTGATGCGGTTACGCAGGGTTTTTATGGTTGGGATCAAAGTTGTCGGACGGAGCTTGAAGCGTAGCCATGGCGGTCTCTGGCGAAGCTTCACAAGAAGAAAACCGAGGAGGACGACGACTTGCGCGCCCACCGGCGAGAGGAAGAAAGGGCGCGTCGAGCGGCTTGCTTGAAATGGGAAAGGCCGAGTTGGGTTGGGTGAGGTGGAGAAAGGAACAGGCCGGACAAGAAGATTCGCCCGAGAGCAATTCCGAGATTTTTAATAGTTTTTCTTTTTAGAAAATAGCAGAAAATCCAAATAGCAAATAAAAAATAGCAAATGCACTCGGAAAAATTCTAGAAAAATCTAGAAAATATATCCAAGCACATAAAACCCAAATAAAATAATTTTGATAATAGTTAATGTTGACATTATTCATATTAAATTGTTTTGAACTCTGAAAATTCTAATTAAGCTTTCTAATTTAGCAGAAAAATTCAAATGGTTATTTTTCGTTTTAAAACTTTAAAACAGACCAAATTTTTGGGATGTTACATACCTACCCCCCTTAAAAGGGAATCTCGTCCTCGAGATTCGGGCTGACTAAAGAATAGGTTCTGACGCAGGTCTAACCTGAAGACTTACCAGAGGCGACGTTCTGAACTGCTTGTGCTCCTTCTGCAATGACATGGTTCAGTCTTCCTCTTGAGGCAGTTGATGGAGTCCTGGTAGCTTGATTCGGAGTCTGAGGCACTCCTCTTCCTGCTCCTGGCAAAGAAGTCCTGGCTGGTGTTGGTCCCAAATTGAAAGGAACTGGTGTGAGACCTCGCTTCTGGGGACACTTGTTAGCATAGTGACCTGTCTGGTGGCAATTGAAACATTGAACTCCTGCAGCATAATTGGGGTTTCCCTGAGATTGACTATTGTTCTTTGTTGTTGACATTGGGAATCCTGTGTTTCTGCATGAGACAACGGTATTGGGGTTCGAATCCACGGATGAATTATTGGGGCGAAAAGGTCGCGAGCATTGGTTACGCTCTGAGCTGATTCTGATGAACTCCGTGTTGTATCATATTCCTTTTGCGAGATTCGTCTAACTCACGACGAGAATCTTCTATGAGTACGGCTTTATCAAGCATATGCTGGAAATCCACATAATCATTTCCAACAACTTGCACCTTCAAACTGGGGTTGAGTCCACGCTTGAATCGCTTCTGACGTGCATTATCTGTAGCAACATCTTCCGGAGCATAGCGAGAAAGTTGAGTGAACTTGTTGAGATATTCACCCAAAGACATGTTTCCTTGCTGGAGTTCACGAAATTCGTTCTTCTTCATTTCCACTATACCATCAGGGACATGAGCTTGACGAAAAGCTGTTGAAAATTCCTCCCAAGTGATAGCATGAGAGTTTCCATGAGCTGCGGTGTAGTTCTCCCACCATTCTGCGCCTGTACCTTCCAATTGATGTGAAGCATAAAGAACTTTCTCATGATCATTGCATTGAGCAATGGCGAGCTTTTTCTCTACTGAACGAAGCCAATCTTCTGCGTCCAAAGGTTCTGACGAATGAGAAAACGTAGGTGGACGAGTCCTCATAAACTCTGATAGCTTGGAATGATGATGAATTGGCGGCGGAACAGCTGCTGCTTGATTATTCTGACCACTATGACTGTTTTGGTTCAACAAGTTGACTATTGCAGCGGCGGTCTGACTTTGCTGCGTCATCATGGCGTTCATGTTCTCCATCATTGCACTCATGAATTGTGTCTGAGCTGCTAGAAGTTGTGCCATGTTTGGCTCTGCGGCTCCAGGGGCTGGTGACTGGTCACTTGCATTGACATTGACATTATCTGACTGAGTACGGCTCGAGTATTGCGAGTATCAACCATCTGCGATAATCCTCCACAGGTTTAATAGGTAAGATAGAAAAGCAGTGTAGATGAGAGGGAATAGCACAATAGATGAGATAGACAAGACAGAGTAGATGGAAACAGCCTAATTAGGGGAAACAGATTATACCCAAAGGCAAAGACAAGAAGACATAGCTGAAACGCTAGGAAAGCACAACAAAAACTTTTCGAATTAAAGCCTTAGTGTGACTGCAACATAATGCTTGACAGCAAAACTGCAGCTCCCACTTGCACACAACCCAAATAAAGACCTATTGCAACCACGATCTAAAAGCGCTACTAAACTCTAATAGGACGACTTCTCATCTGAACTGGACAACGAAGACTTCTTCAAGAGCAACTGGAACGAAGCCACGAAGATACTCTTGACAAAAGCTTTTCTTCTAGACAAGAGAAATTTATGAGGCGAGAACGTCAATTTAAGATTATAAAACAACATTCAGCAAAGGCAAGAGACAAGATCTCTGGCACAAGATGAGTAGAATAGAATAGGATAATAATAGAATAGACTGAGATGAGAATAGAATAGAGTAGATGAGAGAAGGACAACTACTCAAGTCAAATTAAGTTGATTTGATTTAGAAAATAAGTTTTGAAGCTTTTAGCTAAAACGACCATGCTAACTAAGGTTGCGTTCTACAGTCGATATGGCTCTGATACCACCTCTGTCGGGACCCGAAAATACATCTCAGGAACGCTCTGTGTATTCTGAACTAGTCCCGGATCGTGAGCTAACTCACACAGAAAACAGATGATGAAATACCATCCATTTATTTGATTTAACTAAAAGATGTCGAGTAACACATAATAATAATAATCGACCTTATGGTCAACGTTTACTTAACTTGACGCGCAGGCTAAAGAAACAAATGAACTCTTGCAATGAAATAAACTCTTCAATGGCCAATCAACATGCCCACATGCAATCGAGTGGAGAAACGCATCCTAATCCATAAAACCTTCATGATCCTCCCGGCGAAGTACTCTTGGGCAGCTTGATATTCTCCCTCTACTGCTGATCAAACAGAGGGCGCAAAGCCATGAGTACTTTGAATGTACTCAGCAAGCCGTGGAGAATGTATGCAAATAGTATTCATGCAGGGCTTGAACAAAGATTAGTTGTATGGCTCTTTTGCAGAAAACAGCATTTACAATAAATACAGTAAATAGATTGAAATGTGTAATTGAAACAATAATAAGTAAGTAAACAATTTCTTTGAAACAACCAGTGAACTTCCCATTCACTTCCCAACCAAACCAAAGATAAGTGAATTCCCCATTCACCAATCGACACAAACCACCAAGTGAATGATCTATTCACCAAACGAACATTATATTCATCAAGTGAACTTCCCATTCACACTCCGACTCATTTTAAAGAAACCCTATCTCCCGTGTGAAATCCCCAGGCACGTCCATAACCGCGGACACGGCTATTCGAATAGTTTTACACTCTGCAGAGGTTGTACAGCTTGACCCACAAGAGATAGATCAACTTATAATGTCAAGCATTTCACGCTTCCGTAGGCGTGTGACTAAGTGATCATCACAAGGCTTTTACAAAGCTCATTCTTAACCCAGTTCTGCCCGCTAAGGTTTCAACACTGAATGTCTTTTCGACCAGACAGGCCCCCATCTTGCGCCACCGTGAGAATACGTTTCCCGTAACCACGCTTCACATGACAGAACATTAATTAAGACATTGCTAATTAATCAGCCAGGTCCGTCCCATACCAGACATGTGGTTGTACGGTTAAGGCCCAGTTCAATGGCGCACAAGATTAAGTCCTTGACAAGTTACTTAGGCGAGTCTACCACAAACCCACAACATGTTCCATCCACATCCCCACTATCCACCAACCACTCGCCCAAGCGAAAACCATTTTGTTTAACCAACAACCATGACTAACCCCATCATGGTACACAAGTTTTAACAACAGTGGCTCACCACCACGATTCCATAAATCATTAAGTCAAAATTTATTTATTAAGACACATGTGATGACAAACTCATCGTAACTAAGCAAGACTAAGCATATGTACGATACCCATGTTGGCAATATAAATATTTCCAACTAAAATTACCCATGCTAAGGTGACAAAGGATTCATGGCATTCAAATAGTCAAAGGAGGCATAATGACAATAGGTAATATATAATCCCAAAGCAGTTTATATAAATATAGCATGCAATTGTATAAAACAATATACTTTTGAAATCATGGGTTCAATATGATCAAAGGACCACGACTTGCCTTGGAATAAATACAGTGATTGATCTTGATCTTGGTAGGCTACTCCTTGCTCGAAGCTTCCCGAAGTATCGACGTCTATTTGCAAAACAAGCAAATAACACAAATAAATAAATAACAGAAAGAAAACAAACTCCAAAAATTAAATAAAAATCTCAGATAAATAGATCTCGAATTTAGATAAATTTAGGAATTTGAATGGACTCAATCGGAGTTCGGATGCAAAAGATATGGGCTCTGGAAGTTTGAAATTTAAAGAAAAACCCTAAAAAGGATTTTCTGGAATTTCGAGATTTTCTTTCCTACTGAAAAATCGACTTATGACGCCAGCATGACGTCAGCGAAGGCGTTCGGACCGGTCAAAAGCTCGCCCGACAGGTGGGACCCACCTGGAAGTGGCTGGGTGTACCATGGACCAGGTGCACGGGGGTTTTTGGGTCGGGTTGAGGTTGAGGTGGCATGACCACACACACGTGGCTTCGGCTGGCAGGACACGCAAGCGACACGCGGGCAGAGGGGATGATGTGGAGGCTGAGCTGGATTGCCACGTCAACAGGTGACGTCCGCATTGCCGGCGAGGACTTCTGGACCAGCCGACAACGGCGAGCGGCGGCGCGGCAGCGACGGTGAGTGCACGCATTGGGTCGGGGAGGTTATTGCGAACCTGATGACACTTGGTTTAGCTCGGTTGGACGACGGCGATCACCGGGATTGCAGTTGTAATATCCCGTTTAGGTACAGAGAATATAAGGAGATTGAGAGATCCCTTATTTGCCTCGCACAGAAACATGACAGAATCTGTAATCATCTTGCAACGTAATTTTCGCGACTGGAACGACTTCGAATGGAAAACCTCATAACTACAAAGTTGTAGATAATTTTCTATAGTACAATTTAGAGTCCTCATTTACCTAATTTGGAGTTCTAAGGTTTGAGATATGGGGCCCGCAAGGCAGGTCGTACAGAGAATCAAGGTCCGCAACTCAGTCAACTTCCAAGGCAAATTTCGTAATGAAGACGGCATTTTAAGAAAAACTCCACAAATAGAAAGTTGAAGTGCTATGAGTTATCTAAATTTGAAGACAAAAATCACTCCATTCCGAGTTCGGGAGAGAAAGTTACGACCTCCGAAGTGTTCGCTGCACAGAAATAAAGTAGGAGAACTGGGGCCTCGGGCCTTTAGCCCAGAGGCCCATGTGGAGGCCGGCCAAGTGGGATAGAGGGGAGGACGGCTGAAACCCTAGAGCCCTCCCTTGCCCTCCTTCCCTAGAGTCGCCACTCTCCTCTCCATTGACGCTTGGTCCAACACCTCCTCCTTGCGCTCCATTGATGTCCTCCCCCTTCTATGCAAAGAGGAGAAAAGAAGGAAAGAAAGGAAGAAGAAGAAAGGAAGAAGAAGAGAAGGAGAAGAGAAGGAAGAGGATCGCCATCCGTGGTTCGCGACCTTCAGCGGCATCAAGGGTAATGCGTTGTTGTTGTTGGGTAATTAGTCATAGAAGAGTAATCGGCTAGTTTTTGGCTAGGTTGCAATCTGCTTGCTGTTCGTGCAGATTCGTCCAGAAGCTTGCGGGGTTAATTTCATGTGGTTAGAGGCCGAATCAGAGGTTTTGGTCTCCTAGAGAATTGTAGGTTATGTTCTTAGCTTTCGTTGGCCGCCAAGATCACCCAAATCCGATTAACGGTCTGGGAGTTATGAATTTTCTAGTATTACTGTCCTGTTGTTCTGTCAGATTCTGGACAGTCTGTAGAAAAATGGTTAGAACTGCTAATTAAAGGGAGAATCAGGGGACCTCAATATAACGAAAAATGTGGGTAATTTCTGTACCTTTTCATAGAGATAAAGAACACAAGATTTGGATTCTCGTAGCAAAAGTTATGGAGGTTTTAGTGTACTGTCCAGAGAACCCGACGTGAATTCTGATGTCTGATAGATTGGTTTGCTAGGGGCAGTAGATGGTAGAATCAAAACGGCTCCCCAACTAAGTTTATTTAGATAATTTAATTACCTTTCAATGAAGTCCTAGAACACCTAATTTGGACTAATTTACGGAAAGATATGAATTTTACATCATGACTGTTCACAGAGGATACAGATCAGTAATTAGAAATTGGGAGTCGGGATGGCGTTGCAAGTTATGGCTAATGTGATTACTTGTATAATTCTTGTGGTTCATTACTATGGTCTTAGTTTGTGTTCCTAATTGATTTAGGTGGGAGAGTGGTACCGGGCATCACTGTCTTCACGTCCCACGTTCTCTCGGTTAAGGCAAGTGCATTGTTTGATTCGTGGTTGTGATTGATTGGTTATGTTTGTGTGCTTTTTCGATATGTGGTGGCATAGTGAGATTGTTAGCATGATGTTGGTTAAGATTGGTGGATGTTTCAATTATGTCCATGCTCTATTGTCGTATGATGTTATTGTCTTGTGGTAATTTGATGATGATTAAATGATGAGCATGTGCATATTGAGATCATATTGAGGCTTGGTCACGTGGTGACCAAGTATGTTTTCCTTGAGATCCCCGTCATGAATGTGACGGGCTGAGATCCCCACACTCGTGGAGTGTGGGCATGAGGTCCCCATTACTTGCGGAGTAATGGGCAATTGGTCCTCGTGCGTGCGCGCAAGAGCATGGGTATGCGGCGACGGTTGCATACTTTGCATTACGGTGTAATGCACAAAGAAAGATAAAGAGAAAGGATCCTTGAGCATTGCATTTGCATGTGAGATGTCTTATTGATGTGTTTCTTGCTTTGGATAATCGATGCTATAATCGTTGTTTTGTACTTGCTGAGTCTGTGGGCTCACTCTTGTTTTATTGTTGTTTTAGGTACCGATCCAGAACATCATGCATGGGAGGGAGTAGATTGATATTCACACACACCTCACCCTGAATCAAATAAAGTTGAATGATCTTCGACCTAATTTAATAATTGAGCAAGTCACTTAAAGGTTTTACTATGTTATATCATGCGACATGTTAAGTGTAATAATGATGAGTAGTGGTACTTCATACCTCCTTGGTTTTCAGTTACTTAATATGCTATGAATACTTATTGATGTCTCGTGATGGTGGTGTAGTTAATTAATACTTATTCAGGTGTTGGAACCTCCATGTAGTTAACTCTACAAGGAGGTTCTCATAAATTGACTAAAATTACCTTGGTTAGGTTTGTCTAAGGTTAGTTTAGTAGCATTCCGTGCTCATGTCCGGTCAGTGTTACTGCTTGGTATCGAGCGGGCTTTAGGTCCGTGGTTAATAGAAAAATATTAAATTGACACACGTGTGCACGATGGGTGGGGTTGGGAATTACATTACTTTCGCATTATCTCGTTGTTATGTTTTATTTGTTGAGCAATTGTCGAATTGCCTATGTGCTATCTTTCTTGCCTATGCTATGATATGTTATGACATTCTATATCTATGAATCTATTCTATGATTGTCATGAGATGATCGTGTATGATCATATATGATTATATTGTTTATGCGTTTCGATAATGGTTGTTAAGAAGTGGAGGTCGTGGTTGTGGCCTTGGACTTTGTCGCTATACCACCATTCGTGGTAGACGACAAAGTAGTTACCACGAATACCTTAGTTGCGGAGTTGAGCGTGAGCTGTTTTAGAAAGTTGATTTCTTTCTTGACCTCAATCTTGGCAAATTCTTGTTCGTGGTGGATGATGAAATTTTCTTGGGTTCGTGGTTCATGTTAATTGTTGTGTTTCAATTGTCTCTAATGGTTCTCTCAAACAAGTATTGTTTTCCGACTGTTGAGCTGTTTTTACTATTTGTGATCGTCCTCAATTGGCATTACTGATAATTCCATGGTTGTTTCTTCTTTCTCATTGGAAAAGAACGACTCATGTATTCATTTGAAAGTTTGGGTAATGAGAGTTTCTGTTGCAAGTTTGTTAACATGAGAAAGCTTTGGCTCTATGTATTTCTTTTGGATTATTCCGAGTGTTGAAGTTTAATGCATCTCTTTCGGTGGAAATTGTTAAAAATCCTTTTGTGATGCCTTGTTATGGTTAAATCGAGATTGTAATCAAATAACTCGTTATGGCATGGGTATCAAGTTGAGTCATTGGTGTGGTGCGAATTAATATTAATTAGCAACCTTGGAAGTAAAATTGATTAAGTTGATGTTGTCTTCTACTAGTTCTTGATGAACTGTATATATGAGTAGCGACGGAGTATGTCCATACCTATTTAGAGTCAATAGAGATATTAAGAAGTATGGATCATTAATGAATTAGTCGATCATTAAAATCGCTTAGGTTGCTAAACTTGTTGGGCTCTTTGGTTCCCATGGATTAATTTAAATGTGTGGAAAGGAAACTAGAGGAAATGCTAGATTTACATATTCCCTAGTATGATTAGTTATTGGACTTGTGAACAACCTATGAATGGATTGAATATCGGTGGATCTAGAATTCATGGGAGGAGTTCTATGTAGTTCTTCTATATAGAATGACGCGATGAATTTGGTTGTAGTGTTGTTGAGACTTTTGATGGATAGAAGATTTGATCTTTGAAGTTTTAGGGTATGTTGTCAAATCCAAATATGAGGAGGAACAATTGAATATGTGCTTGTAAATATCCATATGACTTGGGAAGAAAAGTAGGTAGCAATCTGGATTTCATAATGAAGCCAGTGGATAATAACAATGATTGGAGTATAATCATGTGTGTTGAAGTTTGATGTTGAGCAACACTACAAGTTGAACTGAAACGTTATAATAGGTGGCTTATGCCCGCATGATTGTGAAAACATCGGATGATAATGTGGCCTTGATGAAAGATTTTGGTAGGACTTTTTCAATTGTGTGGTAGACCCTTCTAAACTTAAGAAGTCGATGTAGCAGTAGTATGGTTTTGGTATACACTGCTTTGAAGATGGGATGAAAAGGTAGTATGAAACAATTTGGTGAAACTTTGGGGCTTTCTAATGGAATAGTTGATGATAAATATTCGTATTCAGAGTATATTATTCTTGATGTTAGTAAGATTATCTGCAAGAGATTGTGACTTGTGTGTGTGGAGATGATTCTTTTAGAAATAAAGTAATTTGATCATCTTTCGTAAATTGGATTTAGTAAAAGTGTTTCGAGTTTTGCGGTTGTGATTATTTGGACCTCTTGAGTGTTGTGGTGATTGAGTTTGATTCGAGCAAGTGACATGTCGAAAGAATTTTATTGGTTCTTAAGTGGTTCTGTGATTTGGGTTTTAAGAGCCTATCATGTGTTAAGCTAGCAAAGTGATGTAGTAATCACAGAGAATAACTTTCCTTGTTAAAGGAAGGAGTGAAGTATAAGTGCTTGAGATTTAAATCGTTTCGCATTTTGCAGTTTGTTTGAGTGTGCTTGAACCTTATGCAATTGTTCCATAAGGGTTTATCAATTTTCAAAGGGCATTACGTTTTCCTCTTTTGTGGTGTGGTATTCGCTTTCGGAGGGCTTGAGCCCTCGATTGTTGACTTTCTCTTATGTTTTCGAGTTCTTTGCCTAAGTGGCTATTTCCCTTGGTCCTGTTTACTTCAAGCAATAAATGTCTTCATTTGCTTTTTCTTTTGAGGAAGGATCCATCGATTCGTTTCACATTGGTTTTCGAAGTGTTTTTTCAATGTGGTTGTGAGACCTTGGATTGTAAGTTAATCGAGGAGCGTTGAAGGATGAACTAATTTCGTGTGTAATTCTTGGAGAGAATTTTATTGATACAGAATGTTTGCTTTGAGGCCAAACTGATTGCATTGTTGCAACCATTAGAACCTATGAAGATTTGTGATCCAAGATCCATTGTTCAATTCGGGTGGAACATTAGAATTTTCGAAAGGATGGGGAATCTTACTCGATTTATTAGAGTGTCACGATTAGGTACCTTGCACGGTTGTGCAGATGAATTATGATGGTGTTGTAATGAGAGTAGTATTAGCAAAGTAATCTGATCGTTAAAGAGATTAATGAGATAGTCGGGATCGTTGGATTATTGCCAGGAAAGACTTGGACTTAGTAAGTAACTCTCTAAGAGTTAGAATCTTGATAAAGATAATTGGATCGAAGAAATGTTTTCGTGTTGATGTCAATGCGCGAGTATGTTTGGATTGTGAGAATTTTAGGGATTTAATTTGAGGTTTCCCCTATTTTCTATATGAGAAGTTCATGGTAGGACTCTTGGAGTATAGTTTTGGGTTTCGTATTCTTTTTGCTAGGACCTTGAGTCGCCCAATGATTATGTGTAGAGGAAGTAGAATAAGAGTGGATTCCAAACAATAGGATGATCATTGATAGAACCCTTTTGATGAAGTATATGAATGTGTGTGCTGAGAATTTTGAGTTGTTTATTCTTAAAAGATTGAGGTGATGTGTTTGTATGTGAGATCTATTTTGAGATGCATTGGAAGTCATCTGTCAAATTAATTATGTCGATAAAGGAGTTGTTGAGAGAAAGTTTCGGTGGAGTCGATAGAGCCTCTATACAGAGGTGTGGATGATGTATTTCAACTTGAGCATATCGTTGAGAATGCCAAGTTAAGAGAGATGAGTTAGTGTGTTATGCGATGAATTGGAATTCTAAAGGTTGAGAGAAAATTTTTATTTCTAAAGAGAAACTGAGAAATTGATGCTTCCTCAAGTAGAGACACGTTTTCTTGATTCTTGTTTGAGCTATGTTTTTTGACTGATGTCTTTCGCGAGTTGAGCTCGGCATTTATGTTGGCATGTATGATTCTTTCCATCGGATGGAATAAATGAAAATTTTGATTTGGGCATTCAAGTGTTTTCCCTTTGGCTTTAGTGACGTTCATTCGCAAATTGCCACATAGAAAGTGGAAATGTTTTCGTGATAAATCTTCGATTTGGATTTGACCCTTTTGGCGGGAGTTGGTTTTGCGTGGTTACGATGATAATCCTTTCCTTTAAGTTGACTCGCTTATAGTAGAATTTGTTCAAAGCGAAGTTCGTCGTGTGTCCTCGTTAAAGGAGGTGATCCTTGTTTCGTGAGGAGTTCGATTGAGAGTTGGAACAAGAGTCCCGTATGATGTATGTAGGATGTCCGGTTTAGTACCGAAGGAAGGTTGGCCCAAGGTACATTGATTTGATTTTAAAGGTTGGCGTATCGTCGACTATCTCGAGCCCATGTGCAGTACTCAACGCCTTGTAAGTTCGAAGGTCGAGGAGTACCGAGATCCAAAGCTTGAGTTTTGATACACCACACAACGAGTAAGACCTTACCTTTGTGTCTTATGTGTCGAGAGAACCTGTAAAGGTCGAGACGAGTATTGAGGTGTAAAACGTTGGTATACCTTATGGTCTGAGTGTGATGAGACTTGGGACTTGGAAACTCGCATGCGCGAGCTTTAACCAGAGTTGTTAACGTCAGTACGTGTTAATGATTATTAAGTTCAGTTGGTGATCTTTCAAGTAGAATTCGGGTCGAATTCGTTTAAGGGGTAGAATGTAATATCCCGCTTAGGTACAGAGAATATAAGGAGATTGAGAGATCCCTTATTTGCCTCGCACAGAAACATGACAGAATCTGTAATCATCTTGCAACGTAATTTTCGCGACTGGAACGACTTCGAATGGAAAACCTCATAACTACAAAGTTGTAGATAATTTTCTATAGTACAATTTAGAGTCCTCATTTACCTAATTTGGAGTTCTAAGGTTTGAGATATGGGGCCCGCAAGGCAGGTCGTACAGAGAATCAAGGTCCGCAACTCAGTCAACTTCAAGGCAAATTTCGTAATGAAGACGGCATTTTAAGAAAAAATCCACAAATAGAAAGTTGAAGTGCTATGAGTTATCTAAATTTGAAGACAAAAATCACTCCATTCCGAGTTCGGGAGAGAAAGTTACGACCTCCAAGTGTTCGCTGCACAGAAATAAAGTAGGAGAACCGGGCCTCGGCCTTTAGCCCGTGAGGCCCATGTGGAGGCCGCCAAGTGGGATAGAGGGGAGGACGGCTGAAACCCTAGAGCCCCTCCCTTGCCCTCCTTCCCCTAGAGCCGCCACTCTCCTCTCCATTGACGCCTTGGTCCAACACCTCCTCCCTTGCGCTCCATTGATGTCCTCCCCCTTCTATGCAAAGAGGAGAAAAGAAGGAAAGAAAGGAAGAAGAAGAAAGGAAGAAGAAGAGAAGGGAGAAGAGAAGGAAGAGGGATCGCCATCCGTGGTTCGCGACCTTCAGCGGCATCAAGGGTAATGCGTTGTTGTTGTTGGGTAATTAGTCATAGAAGAGTAATCGGCTAGTTTTGGCTAGGTTGCAATCTGCTTGCTGTTCGTGCAGATTCGTCCAGAAGCTTGCGGGGTTAATTTCATGTGGTTAGAGGCCGAATCAGAGGTTTTGGTCTCCTAGAGAATTGTAGGTTATGTTCTTAGCTTTCGTTGGCCGCCAAGATCACCCAAATCCGATTAACGGTCTGGGAGTTATGAATTTTCTAGTATTACTGTCCTGTTGTTCTGTCAGATTCTGGACAGTCTGTAGAAAAATGGTTAGAACTGCTAATTAAAGGAGAATCAGGGACCTCAATATAACGAAAAATGTGGGTAATTTCTGTACTTTTCATAGAGATAAAGAACACAAGATTTGGATTCTCGTAGCAAAAGTTATGGAGGTTTTAGTGTACTGTCCAGAGAACCCGACGTGAATTCTGATGTCTGATAGATTGGTTTGCTAGGGCAGTAGATGGTAGAATCAAAACGGCTCCCCAACTAAGTTTATTTAGATAATTTAATTACCTTTCAATGAAGTCCTAGAACACCTAATTTGGACTAATTTACGGAAAGATATGAATTTTACATCATGACTGTTCACAGAGGATACAGATCAGTAATTAGAAATTGGGAGTCGGGATGGCGCCGCAAGTTATGGCTAATGTGATTACTTGTATAATTCTTGTGGTTCATTACTATGGTCTTAGTTTGTGTTCCTAATTGATTTAGGTGGGAGAGTGGTACCGGGGCATCACTGTCTTCACGCCCCACGCTTCTCGCGTTAAGGCAAGTGCATTGTTTGATTCGTGGTTGTGATTGATTGGTTATGTTTGTGTGCTTTTTCGATATGTGGTGGCATAGTGAGATTGTTAGCATGATGTTGGTTAAGATTGGTGGATGTTTCAATTATGTCCATGCTCTATTGTCGTATGATGTTATTGTCTTGTGGTAATTTGATGATGATTAAATGATGAGCATGTGCATATTGAGATCATATTGAGGCTTGGTCACGTGGTGACCAAGTATGTTTTCCTTGAGATCCCCGCCATGAATGTGACGGGCCGAGATCCCCACACTCGTGGAGTGTGGGCATGAGGTCCCCATTACTTGCGGAGTAATGGGCAATTGGTCCTCGTGGCGTGCGCGCAAGCATGCATGGGTATGCGGCGACGGTTGCATACTTTGCATTACCTGTAATGCACAAAGAAAGATAAAGAGAAAGGATCCTTGAGCATTGCATTTGCATGTGAGATGTCTTATTGATGTGTTTCTTGCTTTGGATACTGATGCTATAACTGTTGTTTTGTACTTGCTGAGTCTGTGGGCTCACTCTTGTTTTATTGTTGTTTTAGGTACCCGATCCAGGAACATCATGCATGGGAGGGAGTAGATTGATATTCACACACACCTCACCCTGAATCAAATAAAGTTGAATGATCTTCAGACCTAATTTAATAATTGAGCAAGTCACTTAAAGGTTTTACTATGTTATATCATGCGACATGTTATGTAATAATGATGAGTAGTGGTACTTCATACCTCCTTGGTTTTCCAGCTACTTAATATGCTATGAATACTTATTGATGTCTCAGGATGGTGGTGTAGTTAATTAATACTTATTCAGGTGTTGGAACCTCCATGTAGTTAACTCTACAAGGGAGGTTCTCGTTAAATTGACTAAAATTACCTTGGTTAGGTTTGTCTAAGGTTAGTTTAGTAGCATTCCGTGCTCATGTCCTTTATAGGAGCGGACCAGGTACTACCGTTGATGTCAACCAAGGGTGCTCGGGCAAAGGAGAGGTGCACGAGGAAGCTACGGTGATGAGGAAGGCGATCGTAGTCCACTGAGGCGGAGCACGGCCGACAGAATTTATGGAATTAGAGAAACCCTAAAATCCAAATTGCAAGAGAGGCTTTAGAGGGAAACGAGGTGGGGTTCAAGGGCGAAGCTTGGGGTCCCTTTATAGGGCACCAGATGGCGAGAGGGAAACCCTAAGGAGAGTCCGCCTCGCCCCGAGTTAGAGATAGAGATAGAAGGGTTTCGGATAAGATTTTGAGAGACACGATTGCAGGAGGGATACGGATAGAGTTTGATGCGTTTTTTTATGGTTGGGATCAAAGTTGTCGGACGGAGCTTGAAGCGTAGCCATGGCGGTCTCTAGCGAAGCTTCAGCGAAGAAAACCGAGGAGGACGACGACTTGCGCGGGCCCACCTGGCAGAGGAAGAAAGGGGCGCGTGCGAGCGGGCTTGCGCGAAATGGGAAAGGCCGAGTTGGGCTGGGCTGAGGTGGAGAAAGGAACGGGCCGGGACAAGAAGATTCGGCCCGAGAGCAATTCCGAGATTTTTAATAGTTTTTCTTTTTAGAAAATAGCAGAAAATCCAAATAGCAAATAAAAAATAGCAAATGCACTCGGAAAAATTCTAGAAAAATCTAGAAAATATATCCAAGCACATAAAACCCAAATAAAATAATTTTGATAATAGTTAATGTTGACATTATTCATATTAAATTGTTTTGAACTCTTAAAATTCTAATTAAGCTTTCTAATTTAGCAGAAAAATTCAAATGGTTATTTTTCGTTTTAAAACTTTAAAACAGACCAAATTTTTGGGATGTTACACTCTGTTAGGCGCGAGGACCTCCTTTGCGTGCGCTGTGCATGCACTGGTCGTGGCTGTTGGATCAGATCTCAACGGTCTGGACCTTCCCAGTGCGGGAGGAGGTCTTTTGAGCGCTGAGTTTCGAGGTCTGTGGCCCTGCGATGCAAGATCAACGACCCACGACCTCTCCTTTGTCTTTCAGTTCATTTGGACCTCCCAAGAGCTCACATTTTTCTAAGTCTTTTAATGTTTCAAATTTGAAAAGTGCATAACTTTGTCATTTTAGCTTCTTTTTGAATGGTTCCGGTTGCTGTAGCTCTGTTAGAGTATGAACTTTAATTTGAGAATGAATTTAGGCATTGTTATATAGTAGAAAATGACTTTAACTGCATGATCTTGTTTAGTGAAAAAGGTTGTTTAGAAATTCATTGAAAATGTGTAAAATGCATAACTTATTCTCTGTTATTCCAAACTGAGCAAACTAAGTTTTGTTAAAACCCACTAGGAATGTACTGTAATATAGAATAGGTCTTCATATGATCCTTGCCACTGAAATTAATGATTCACTAGTTTTAGAACTTAGAAAAATCATAACTAATTCATTTCAACTCCAAATTGGGCAAACTCAGTTTTGCTGTTGTTAGGATAACCATATCTACCTACCATAAAAATTTCAAGTTCCAGATCATTCTAGAAATTTTCGCCTTGAACAGTAGCCGTAATTAATTTAATTAGGGTTTTCAGGCTGAGAGAACTTAGTTTAGCCATAACTTTTTCATACTAAATCCAAATGAAGTGTTTCTTGTTTCTAAAATTGTCTAAAATCAACCCCTAGCTGCTGTAGAAATTTCATGGGATTTGGATGTTCTTTGCTGATGAGTTCCTTTTGGTGTTCTTCGTTCTTATTGGTTTTTATCGCCTTTTCGCGTTAGGTTCCGAAGAATTAATTGAACCTGAGCACTCCCCTCTGCAGCAAGACCCATCCCAGCAAGGCAAGCAGTTTGATCATGTTAATCCCAGTATTTTAAGTATTTATGTTGATTACAAATTCTATGTATGCATTGCTACTTTGTGTTAAACTATTGTCGTTAGTTGACCTAGTAGATGCATTTCCTTAGCAAATGATTATCCTCTACTACCATGAACCTAGGTATTGCTGTGATTTAGAGTTCGTGGATGAGCTCTTGTCACTTAGTAGTTGGCGAATTAATTGCTTAGCTATGCTTAGCTCCCGGTAGAAATGGGCGGTTATCGACTTGTCGATAACCTTGATCACATAAAAACTTATTATGATTTATGATTTCAGCCTTGTGCCATGTCTACTTATGAAAACTAAAACTGAAAACAAAATGATTTAGACTTGGGCACAATGGTATGTTAGTGTGCTTCTGGGTGTGACTGGAATGGTGTCCGGGTCATTAAGGACCGAGTTACTTGCGCCACCGTACTGAGCATTTTGCGTGCTAACCACACTAGAAGGTATGGAACCTCTCTTGACTTAGTACTTTGGCGTGCATTGGCTTCGGGTCGCAGGGAGTCGCAGGAGGGATGGTGCTGGGAACATTGTAGTGTCCGAAAGGCTTCCCCCGTGATTGCTGGTTGTCTTTCGGCTTGCAATGTAAGCGTATGGGTTTCTATCTATATGAGCGGCTCGTAGTCAATGCACAATATTGGAAAGCGTCTAGTAGGACTTAGCTATGCCGGCATACCTTCGGAAGTGTGCTTTGTGGCTTAAAGGCGGTCTGAAGTGTGGGTACACTGGTACACCCCTGCAGGGTTAAAACTATTCGAATAGCCTCGTCCTAGGTTATGGACACGCTCGGATACGCCCCGTGAGAACTAGACTACAACCTTTTAATTAAAACTTGACGGGTGGTACGAATCGGGGATTCGTGCTATGTTGTGGTGACTATTGGGATAGTCACTTCAGTGGTTACTTGTATGTATCTTTATTTCATTGTTATTTTGACAACAAAACAGATTTGCAAACTTGCTTTTAAATGTATTACATTATTGCAAATAAAGTTGGCTTTATGCAAAATGAGACATACAACCTCCACCTAAATAAGCTTGCATGTAGTTTACGAATAGGTCCGCTATTCCACACGTCGCCTTACGAGTACCTTTGTGTACTCGGTTATCTTGCTTAAATGTAATTGTTGCAGAGGAAGAAGGTGAGCTTGAGGGCCTCACTTACGTGAGTTGTCTTTGTGGTAGCTTGCAGGTGTCTAGCATGGCGGCCGGTCGGTTGCCTTGTGGGTTGTGTGGCTAACCTACCCGACTTTTGTTCTAGCCATCTTATGGCACCTTTGCTTCATTGTCATTCTTGTATATTGTTCTTTTGGCCGGTCGGCTCTCTTTGTAATAACCTTACTTTATGTATGTCGTTGTTGAACTTAGTGATAAATGTTGTATGGAAATGATGTGTAATTTTGTGATAATGTGCATGTGCTGCAATTCTGGGAAGCATATGTCCATCGAGGCTTAGAATGTTTAATTAGTAATGCTAGAACCATTTGGAGGTTAAGTGTTACTAGTTAAATATTCCAGGTCCTCACACTCCATTAGTCATGTCATCTACAATTTTGAAGAAGACTGTAAGTAACTAGTAGGACCAAGAAAAGAAGTACAAAGCTAGGAACGATAAGTAAAGAGCATAATAAAATACATACATACATACATACATACATACATATATATATATATATATATATATATATATATATATATATATATATATATTGAAAAGTTGTCTAACTATCCCTCTTAGAGTAGTCCTAAGCTCTTATCTACTGACCATGCTAGCTAAGGCCTTTACCCTACAGTCGTATGCTCTGATACCGAGCCTATCAGACCCCAAATTTGTAACTTGGGATCCACTGTGTAAAATTGTGTCATTCCCTATATCAGTAGATAGCATACATAGATACATCATTGGTTCATTTACATACATCGCATTCATATTACAATAGCATACTTTATTACATAAACGGGCCATATAGCCAACTGTCTTACAAAAGGGGCCAAGTAGGCCAATATAGTACGCATAGTGTCTTAACGTAGAAAGTATGGATGAGAGCGGAAGCAAACTAGAAAAAGTGGTGGATCCATTCACTCTGCCTACAGGCAAGCAACTGGGGGTCTCAGCCTAAGCTCCTCCATCATCTTCACCATCCGGCCTAGATGCCACGAAGTAGGCATAGGGGTCTTTGATCAAACGGATCTGAAAGTTATTTATGAGCAAGAATGAGTAGACAACCATACTCGCGAGCCAACACATAGAATGCGATTATTATATATGCAATAATCAAGGGGAGGTTCATGGTTCTTTTATTTGCACAAAGCTAAGTCTGAAGTAGAATAGTTAGTAAACAATTCCTAGGACCTACCATTTTAACTTAACACAACTTTTGATAAACTGAGTTTGGTTGAAAAGTACTAGTTCCTATGCCATTGAGTGGCTCCATCCACCCAATGCTCATGTTCTTTCTCAAGTCACATCCCGTACCTCTCACTGGTTCTCAACCAAGCCATCTCAAATCTCTGGGCTTCAACCCATCTTTTTATTCCGCCCACAAATTATTTTATAAAAATTAAAGGTAATTCAAGTAAGTTCCCGGCACCACCCATGACCGTGGGCACGACTATCTAGATAGTTTTCTCACTCTGCACAATTCATACACTTTACCCATAATAAAAATCAATGTATAATGTCCATCTTGACACACTCCCATAGGTATGCGACTAAGTTGATTATCACAAGACCTTTACAATGCCCTAACACAACACAACCTCACCCACTAAGGTTTCCACCGCCCTGAGCCAGCCTCACAGGATGCCCCCTCTTGCGCTGTATGGTTTACTTGTGGCTTCTACCCATACCCATGCCACAGACGCACCGATGGCGAAGTCACGCTAAGGTGAACAAATTAGTTAGCCAGATCGTACCCATTATAGACTTGTGATTGTATTATTTTTACATGAGAGGTCAGCGTAAGAACTTGGTCCTTTATTGACTTGGGCGGTACTTCCTATACCCACTCTGTCGTGCTCTTCCCCAGCACCCACCACGCTTTTCAGCCACCCAAGTCGAAATCTATTTTTGGGTTTTTCTTTGTTTTGAAATACTTTTCTAGTCAACATACCAGCCAGGCTCCAACCTTGACTGCCCAAATCCAATTTCAAGTTTTAAATGATGTCAGAGCAAATCATTGCCCGCATACCAATGTACATAAGCAAGGCTAAGTATGATACTTAGGTACGGACTTAGTAGCTAGTTTGTATACCATTAGTCTAGGGTGACAAAGGATAGCATCCAAGTTCAAGGATTGGAAGTTTATACACAATTATTATTAAGGCAGTAGCTACGGGCTAAATCAACATACTTGTACAAATCATAGCAATGCGATTTCATAGTTTAAAACAATGTAATTGCAAAAAGTAGATGCAAAATGATCAAAGTGTTGACTTACCTTGTTCTAGGCCTTGTGGGTCTTGGTCTTGCTTGACTTGATGTTCTTCAGGAACTTCGGTGTCTATATACGTGAAAACAACAAAAGTCCAAATAAGCGCAAAAAGATTCAAATTGTATTAAAAAAATTCAAGCAAAATCTAAATTCAATTCGAAGTTAAAATGAGTGAGAACGGACCATCTGAAGTTTAAACCCTAAACTAAATCCTGAAAAAGAAAAGGGGAGAGAGAATTCTCTCTCTAACGAGTGGGGCCCGCTGCCCTTTTATTTTCCTTTTGTTTTATTTTCTAATCGAAAAATACATTAGTGAATGGCAGGTGAGCCCTGGCATTTTTATTTTTTTCCTTTTTCATTTATTTTCCTAAAGAAAATTTACCCACTAACAAATGGGCCCCATTTGTCATGGACTTAGTCCACTTGAACAGCGCATGGACCGAAGCTCTACAACTACTATGTCGGTCCATGGACTTGGTCTGCACTGTGCACTTAAAGGGATAGGGCCCATATGTCATAGACTCATCATGTGATTTGTTTCCTAATTACGCTTTACTTAACTAGTCATGCCCACATGTCATACTACTTAACTTCTAATTAACTTTGTCCTAATGACATCACTATTCCTTAATGGTGCTACTACAGTGCATCTTCCCCATTTGAACCAGAGTAGAGGAGCTCACAGGCCACACTTGCCACCAAGAGTAGGGCTCTAGGGGTGCCTCAGACCACCCATAATGGGGCCCTATGAGGTGGGCGACCCCACTTGTGCCGACGTCGAGGGCTACGACAGTCCCTATCGGTAGTGCTCAGGCCCAAGTGACGATTACACACTGGCGAAGCCCTAAGCTAAGAAGCGTGCACATAAGCATCTACGAGGTGCTAGGAACTCACTGGTAAAGAAGATGACGGCAGAGACGGTTGGAGGAGGCCTAGCGTCGTGGACTCGAGGCGGTGCGGTGACCTTGATGAGGCGGTGCCAACCTAAGCAAGGAGAGACGCAATCAACCACCGGGGAAGCTCAAAGAGGGTTTGGGAGCTTAGGGCAGGAGCAATTGGAGTGGGGCTCAACGAGGGAGGAGCAGCGGTGAAAGTGGTGATTTTGACCAGAGGTGAGGTAGACAACTATGCTGGCGGGTTCCTGTGAACAAAAAGGGAAATGAAATGGGGAAAATTTTCCCAGGTCCCAAGACACATGGTGACGCGTGTGGCGAGGTGGGGAGCTCACTGGAGCGTTGGGGAGTTGATGGTGGCGTGGCGGCCAAAAATGGCGCCTGTGCCTTCTTCGCGCTTGCACTTGGTGGAGGAGGGATAGAGAGAGGGGAATGGTAGGAAAGGATTGATGGAGGTTCAGATGGCCATTTTATAGGCGAGGAGGGATTCGGAAGCCTGTAGAGGTCCATGGGCGATGAGATGGCATGCCGACGGGGTGGCATGGGTGCAGCGCTACCAAGTGACAGGGATGGACGGCTGGGCAACGACGACGTGATGGCTATCACAAGAACAGGTGGCATGGGTGGGAGCGTCATCTCCGGGCATACAGCTCTAGTGAATGCAGGCGACGCGGCACATCGGTGATGGCATGGCGCCAATGCTACGGTACAGTGTGAGCGGCTCATGGAAGAAATAGGGAGGAGAAAGAAGGGGCTTCTCGTGGGTTGCGTGGGCTGTGTGGGAGAGGAAGTAAAGGGCCAAGGCTGGCTCGACTGGAGGAAAAAGGAGAGAAAAATAAAAGATGAAAAATAAAAGAGAAAAAGGGAAAGGGTAAAAAATAAAAAGGTGATGGCCAGTTTCTGATTTTGTTATGGAATTCCCATTTTGATTTTTTTAAGCACTTGGAGGATTGGGTTTTGATCTTAGGTTTTCAACTGTCAGGCTTTAACTTCATATAATTTTTTAAAAGGAAACGCCTTTAGTTTTCTTATGACCAATTCATAACATGTTCCAGAGAATGTGCGTAGTTAGAATAACTTCCAATAAGTATACAATTGAGGCACCAACTGAAAATCATGGAAAAAGTTTTTGAAAATCCCATATATTTTTAACTTTGGGATTTTTCGCAAAACTGCTGGGCTGTTACAGATATTAATGATTAAGGATATTTTTTGGATTGTGAGAATTTTAGTCATGGAATTTGAGGATTTTCTATCAATTATACATGAAGTTCATTGTAGGGGTCTTGGAGGTTGAATTTGGGCTTTGCATTTTTATGCTAGCATCTTGGTTGCCCATGATTAGGTTAAAAAAAGTGGAACAAGTTGGGTTTCGAGAGTTGTGGTGATCTCTGATAGGATTCTTTTGGTTGTGGTGAATGTGTGTACCTGAGATTTTAGGGTGTTTAACCTTAGAGAATTGAGGTATTGGAGATTCTAGGTGAATTCTATATTGAGGTGTATTCGGAATTATTTATCAAAGTAATTCATTTGGTAGAGGATTTGTGACAAGGATTAATCTCTAAATATTACTTTATTTGATTAAAGACCAAACGACTTCCGTGGTCGTAACCCCTAAGGCAACCCCCGTTGTCGTGAGGATTCCAGAGGTCACATTATGGGTAACCTGGTTAGATGAGGTCCTGTACCTTATCCCCGATCAGATAACTGCTCGTAGAAGCAATGAACTGGTACTTGGATCTGTTCAAAGTATATTCCTCACCGTGTGATGAATGGAACACATGTCATATTTGCTCCAAACCACACTACGTTTACAGCCCTAAGTCATGACAATAACCACCATATGGTTATTATCTCCCACTGACACCAACTGCTGGTCAGTTGGTCTTTTACCAACTGCAACTGTTTCTCTGACCAGACGTGACACTTCTAAAGGATGCCTCTTCAAGGATTAACTGTCACCACTTCGTTAGTTATTTAAAGAAAGATCAAGGGAGGAGATAAAGACCAATCTGATTGAAGACAAGATAATTGGATTTCATCTGAAGCATTAGTATAGCAATACACAAAGTGTAATTAGGGCCAGTCTGTCGCCTTACTCAAGGAAACCCCTGTAAAGATCTAGTTCATTACAATAAAGAGTAGTCCCATTCTCTTCTAAGAACTCTTTGCTATTTTTCTCTATTTATTTTGGAAGATCGGCGACTCGATCATCGACAAGTTGGCTAGAGTATGTTATTGTGGATTGGTAGAGTCTCTCTACATAGGTGTGGATGTTTTGTTTGGTTTGAACATAGCTTCGAGGTTGCCAATCTAAGAGAAATGAGTTAGTGTGTTATGCAGTGATTTTGGAATCCTAGAATTTAAAAGAAAGTTTATTCCTAAAATGAAGATTGAGGAAAAATGGTTGTTTCTTGAGTAGTGAAATACTTTCTTAGATCTTGTTTGAGCTTTTTTGTTTACGGTGGATGCTAGTTCTAAATTGAATTGCTTTATGTTGGTGCGTAGTCTTTTCCGGATAAGGAAAAAAAGGAAATAGTTGTTTTAGGCATTCGAGTGATTTTTGCATTTGGCTTATGTGGTGTTTATTTGCAAACTACCTACATGGAAAGTGGAAATGTTTTCATGATGAGTTTTTGATTTTGGATTTGACTCTTTTGGAGGGGAGTTGGTAATGCGTGGTTGCAACCGGAATCCTTCGTTTTTCAGTTGGGTTCTTTTTGTAAGAGGGTTTGTTTAAGGCGAGTTGTTTGTACGTCCCTTGTTAGGAGATGCTCCTTGCAAAGGTGAAGTGATTGATTGAGAGAGGGGACCAGAGTTCTATGTGATTTGTGTGGGTTGTGTGGTTTGGTACCAAAGGGAAGGTTAGCCCAAGGTATTTTGGATCATTCTTGATAATTGCAAGGATATGGAAGATGGCGTATCACTAGGACCGTCTCGAGTCCAGACACGGTGTACACAACGTCTTGTATGACCCGGTGTTGAGGGAGTACTTTAGAGATCTGGAGCATGAGTTTTCGTTAGAGCCATTGGCCATCGAGTAACACCATACCCTCTAGTTGCGTCCGGTACATGTACCTAGAAAGGTGAGAGGGAGTGTTGAGACATAAGGCGTTGAAGTATGTCAAGTTGTGTGGTCGCATCAAACCGAGTGGGAAGTGACGTGGGGGTTGGAGTCTCGCATGCACGAGCATTATCCAGAGTTATTCACATCAGGTACGTGTTAATGATTGTTGATTTCAGTTTTGGTGTTCTTTCGAGTAGAATTTAGGGTCAAATTCTGTTTAAGTGGGGTATAATGTAATATCTCATTTATTTAAAGAGAATATACGGAGATTGAGAGATTCCATATTTGCCTCGCCAAGAAACGGGACATAATTTGCAATCATCTTGCAATGTGATTTTCGCGACTGGAACGACTTCGAATGGAAAATCTCATAACTACAAAGCAGTAGATCTATTTCCATAAACAAATTTAGAGTCCTTATTGACCTAATTTGGAGTTCCATTGTGTGAGATATGGGGCCCGCAAGGCACGCTGCACAGAGAATCAGGGTCCACAAGTGAGTCAACTTCCAAAGCAAATTTTGCAACGAAGATGACATTTTCAGAAAAGCTCCATAAATAGAAAGTTGAAGTAATATGAGTTAGCTAAACGGAAAAAATGAATCACTCTATTCCGAGTTCGGGAGAGAAAGTTATGATCTCCGAAAGGTTCGCAGCATAGAAGAAAAACGGAAAACTGACTCAAATTCAAAGTGTACTCCGAATCAAATTTAATATCGGTTGTTTCCAACCCTCACGTCCAAGCCATGACCCTACAGACCCTTGGCCTTTAAATAGGATCCCAGGGGTGTCCTCTATGCTCCTCTTCCTCTAGTGGCCACCCCTATCGCTACCCTTGCCACACCACGCTGCCCTACTGCCTACGTGGCTGCTGCCAAGGGGAAGAGAAAGGTCAGCAAGGAGGGAAAGATGGAGAAAAAGAAGAGGAAGAGAGGAAAATTGCAGAGTTTTCTGTGTTCCATCATGTTCATTAAGGGTAAACCCTATTAATCTCTAGGATTTACCATGGTATAGTCATTGTTAAGGTTGTAGATCGTTTTGCTTAGGGCAAGATTGTTTTTCAGCATGCCCTAATTCGTCGAGGTTAGATGCAGAATCTTGCTGGGGCGATTTGAGTTATTTAGGATCAGATTCAAAGGTTGGTCTAATTAGAGAAAAGTTAGATAATCTTGTTATCTTTACAAGACAGTCTAGATCATTAGAATTGGAGTAGCGAGCAAAAAGTTACCGTATCAGAAAGATCACTGTCCAGAATTTGGACGTAGCTGGCAGTTGTTGCGAAGATGGGTTAGTTTCATCTAGTAGACAGCAAAATTAAAATGAGGTGCTAACTTAAATAATTTAGGAAATTTTGTGTAGCTTTCAAAATTGATATCGTTCATATATTTTCAAGTTTAGAATTAATGATATAAAATTATCAAGTTGATTATCCTGACAAATTCTGGGATAGTCTTCGGGGAACAAAACGGGGCAGACAACGGTAGAATCAGATGTTCGTCGTAACAAGGAAGTTGTAGGATTTTTCATGAGGATTCCAGAAGGTAGTAGATGTTGATATTTGCACTTCAGATGTATAAGTTAGAGCCATTTTACTACTGGGATAGTGGGTAGTGCGCCCAGAAGTTTCGGTTTAATTGGGTCAATTTGGCATATAATTGAGATGACGATAAGGGTAAAGTGTGAGTGCTATGACGTTGTAAGTTTGAGTTATGTCTAGCAATGTTTTGTTGGTGATATGCCCTAGAGGAAATCATAAAGATGATTGTATCACGTCTATGTTTATGAGTTTTTCATTAAATGTTATTATGTTCCTTGAATGAATCGTTAGTTCTGAAGATCAACGAGTATGTGACTTGTTGGTGAAACTCTTCGACTTATATGATGTCGTTCTAAAAGTATCCCTGGTCGAATGTCACTGATCGAAACACCAGTTACCCTACGACCAGCACATGTATTGATTGATGATCATGTTTCACCGGTCATGGATATAGGGATATCGAATCAATAATGTGAACACATGTTAGAGAACATAGGGTTGGATTGACCCACCTTGAGACACTATTGAGATTGTTATGATTCTAAGTGTCATTAGTTGGTCTCAAGCAATGATGATGTATAATCCTTAGACCTGAGATCAGCATGGTTCCCTACATGTGTAATAGCACTCTTAGGGGCTGCCAAATGCTACTCATAACTGAGTAGTTATAAAGGTAGCTTTCAGGTATGCTATGAAACTTGCAGAGGGATATGACTGGTCGGATATGGGATTTGCCCCCCTAACATAACGAGAGAGATGTCTTTGGGCCCCTCGAAGTGGTCGGATAAAGAAAGTGCATGGTCATGCCACTAGTGGTCGAAGTGTTCGACCACATAAGGTTATCTGACAACTCGATCGAGAAAGTATTGAACAGTCCATGGATGACACATTATCTCACCTGGAGTTCAACCAGATATCGTGAGGCAAAGGGAGAATACTAGAGTAGGTCTCTTAGTTCGACCAGGTCCAGACAAGTCGTATGGTGATACGAGCAAGTCGTAGACCGATCGAACGAAATCCCAAAGTGGTCAAAACCTGGTCATAAGGAGTTACGAACTACTCGCGACCGATTGCGAACTGGTCGTATAGAGATAGGACCTGGTCGTAAGTGATGAGGACCTAATCGTAGATCATATTGCATTAAGGTTCGTCCGATATAATTTGTGTGTATTCGAGAATCGTTATGTCCTGCTAGGTACCGCTATGACTCGTGGTCGGAAAGGGTTTCTGAGTCACAACCGATTACACACAAACCAAACGGGTTACACACTTCATGGGTTGGAGCAAACAAGTACTCAAACGTGTTCGGATAGGATCCGACACGGGGCACTATATAAGGAGTTGCTAGAGGCTATTGTTGAGGGATGGAGAGAGACACGTGAGTTGTTTCCACCGAAACCCTAGCCGCCATCTTCTTGAGAGAGCCATCCCGTGCGACTTGGTGCTAGCACACTAGTGTACGGTTGTTCCTTCTCTGGACGTGTGGATACCGTAGAGTCGCTATTGCGGTCACTGTTGCGCTGAGGACGATCCGCGATCTTCACAAGGAACTGCGGAGTTTGCTGGAGGAGACGATCGACTACGAGGACATTGGACGATCATCTACGACCACTACATCGGTGCGTTCTTCGTCGGATTAGGCTGCTCCGACTCTACTTCCGCTGCACTGCGTGTCTGGTGGTAATGATCTGTGATCATCTAACTTGCTTGGCATCCTAGTTTATGTGGTACAAATTTTGAATTGCTGCTAGCGTAGCCTACACGTATCTCAATAGTGGTATCAGAGCCATCCTACATAGTTTTTGATCTAGATTGGTCGCATATACTGGATATGTGGCAGTAGTAGATTGGATCTATTACTGGTTTGGTCTGATAACCTAGATTGGTTCATATGGATGAAACAATCTAGACACTGGTCGATAGGATCGATCAATGTTCGGCGATAGTAGATGGGTTTTTCGAGAAGGCACAAATTAAGAGTACCATATGATTTACTCGACTTGTTTTTCGACTACCTTGCATGATACTCCTACCCGTCGGAATTCCGCCATCGGAGTATGTCGCAGTGTGTGGTCGCATCAAGGCAGTGATCAGATTGGTTCGAAACAGGGTTAATATGATTAATCGATGATTTCCAAGGCTCGGATATGTGAATAAGATTCATGTCTCGGGAAAACTGGCTAGTACCGGCTAGCGGGACCACCGTACTGGGTTTTTGTACCATGTGTTATAGATAGTATGTGTTCATGTCGCCCGATAGAATTGGATTCTTTGCATAACTTGTTTTTGCAGGGTTTGATGTTAATAGTATGGCCCATTGTGTATGTGATGCATGAATGGATTTTCATGGCCTGCGTGTCATGCTGTGAGATAGCCATCGAGCTACATATTATTGTATAACGGCCTGAGTACCGACTTGTGATGCTTGAAATTATCCTGTGTAATTCTTTACTAGCTTTTAGGAGTAAATGCTTAGTAGATGAATGGTGTCGGAGACTTCAAGCATGGTGGTCGGACAACGAGAAGCATGCTGATGGAGATCGATATGTTAAGGGCCATACTATTTCATAGTTTAATTTGATTATCTGTAAATGTCTGTGTTTATTCATGTTATGCTATTTAATCAAATTTTATCATTAGATGTTTTGACATGATAGAATAGTATCCCTCAGAAAAATTAAGTAAAATTGATGCCTTTCCAATTGCTGCACCTATCACGATTTTGATCGTTAATTGGTAGGTCTACCAAAGTAGGGTGTCATTAACTATCCTAATAAGATGGGGTGGGTGTCGGACACCCACATGCATAGTATTGGTTTGATTTGACAAGGCTATCAAAATAGTTTTGGGCCTTGAAGCATGGTGTTGGTAGCCGAGGCATAAAGATGCCACCCAACGAACAAGAGTCATATGCGATATGATTGGCAAGAGGTTGTCTACCTTAAATCACTAGGTTTCTAGCAGTGATGCCAAAGCTCACTAGAACTTAATGACTTACGGATCTTGGACTCACTATATGTTGTTTGAGGGAAACATGATTCATAGTGGGAGTGTCTTTTGTTATCTATTGTTAAGTTGAGTTCGACTACTGGTCGTATGGTGATACGACCAGGTCCAGACATGTCGAATGGTGATACAAGCAGGTCGTAGACTGATCAAACATAACCACTGACATGAGTGATTAATAGAAGATCTTTCATAAACATAGTGCTGAATCTTTGCATATATTTTCTGTTGTAGATCATGGCACCTACTACTTCTTCTGCACCTACCTTTAATTTGCGATCTATTCTTGAAAAGGAAAAGTTGAATGGTTCAAATTTTATTTACTGGTTTCGTAATCTAAGAATTGTTCTCAAACAAGAAAAGAAGGAATATGTTCTAGAGAATCCCTATCTTGAGGAACCGAGTGCTGATGCTACTCGAGCTGAAAAGAATGCTTATGAGAAGCATTGCAATGATGCAGTCGATGTGCACTGCCTAATGCTTGCAACCATGAACTCTGAGCTTCAGAAGCAATATGAGACCACGGATGCTTACAATATGATTGTGAGTCTGAAGGGTATGTTTCAGGATCAAGCAAGAGCAGAGAGGTTCAACACCTCTAAGGCATTGTTTTCTTGCAAGCTGTCAGAAGGTAACCCGATCAGTCCTCATGTGATCAAAATGATTGGTCTCATTGAAAGCTTGGAACAGCTTGGTTTTCCCCTTAGTCAAGAGTTGGCTACTGATGTGATTCTCCAATCGCTCCCTGTGAGCTTTGAGCCTGTCATACTGAATTTTCATATGAATGGCATGGATAAATCAATGACCGAGTTGCATGGTATGCTTAAGGGTGCTGAGGAGAGCATCAAGAAAAGTTCCAATCATGTGATGATGGTTCAAAAGACTACAGCCTTCAAGAAGAAGGGTAAGTCTGGAAAGGGAAAAGGCAAAGGAAAGACCAAAGATGAGATTGAGAGTCTCAAGGCTAAGCTTAAGAAGCTTAAACTGGGTTCTAAGCCTGACACAGAATGTTACCATTGTCATGAGACTGGACATTGGAAGAGAAATTGCAAGAAGTAATTGGCAGAAAAGAACAAAGGAAGTATGACTTCCAGTTCAGGTATACATGTTATACAAATTAATCTTGCCACTTCTCCAATCAGTTCTTGGGTATTTGATACCGAATCGGTTGCTCATATTTGCAATTTGATGCAGGGACTAATAAGGAGTAGAAGTTTGGCAAGAGGAGATGTTGATCTTCACGTAGGCAATGGAGCAAGAGTTGTTGTATTAGCTGTTGGCACTTTACCATTAGCTTTAACTTCAGGATTGGTTATGGAACTAAATAATTGTTATTATGTTCCAGCCTTAAGCAAAAATATTATTTCTACTTCATGCTTAGGAGCAGAAGGTTATGAATTCAGAATAAAGAACAATTGTTGTTCAATTTATTTTGAAGATATGCTTTATGGCCATGATCTATTGGTGAATGGATTGTATGTTTTGAATCTTGAGGATATGCCTATTTATAACGTTAATGCTAAAAGACTTCGACCTAATGAAATGAATCCCACTTTTATCTGGCATTGTCGCCTAGGTCATATAAATGAGAAGCGCATGATGAAGCTCCAAAAAGATGGTCTTCTAACCTCATTTGATTTTGAATCATTTGAAACATGTTAATCTTGTTTACTTGGCAAGATGACAAAGGCACCTTTCACGACCAGAGGTGAAAGGGTGAGTGACTTGTTGGCCCTTGTACATTCGGATGTATGTGGACCTATGAGCACTTCGGCCAGAGGTGGTTTTTAGTACTTCATAACTTTTACTGATGATTTCAGCAGATATGGCTATGTCTACTTGATGAGATATAAGTCGGAATCCTTTGAAATGTTCAAGGAATTTCATAATGAGGTACAAAATCAACTTGGCAAGACAATTAAGTGTTTACGATCAGATCGTGGAGGTGAATACTTGAGCCATGAGTTTGGTGATCATCTAAATAAGTGTGGAATTGTTCCACAACTCACTCCGCTGGGAACGCCTCAATGGAATGGGGTGTCTGAACGACGGAACCGAACATTGTTGGACATGGTTTGGTCAATGATGAGCCAATCTGATCTTCCATTGTAGTTCTGGGGATACGCTCTAGAAACAGCGGCTTTCACTTTAAATAGGGTTCCATCAAAAACAGTAGAGAAGACACCATATGAGATATGGACCGGAAAGTGTCCCGGTTTGTCTTTTCTCAAGGTATGGGGTTGTGAGGCATATGTCAAACGTTTGACGTCTGATAAACTCACACCCAAGTCTGATAAGTGCTTCTTTGTGGGGTATCCTAAGGAAACTAAAGAATGTTATTTTTATAAGCGAGATAAAAACAAAGTGTTTGTTGCCCGTAATGGTGTCTTCTTGGAGAAAGAGTTTTTTTCCAAAGGAGTCAGTGGGAGTAAGGTGCAACTCGAAGAAATTCGGAAAACATCCGAAAATGTTTCAACTCCTACTGATCCTCTAAAGGATGAACAAAATGTTGTTAAACCTATAGATGAAGCATCAGCCCCACGTAGTTCTAAAAGGCCACGTCAATTGCCTGTATGGTATGGGCATGACGTTTTATTATTGAATAATGGTGAGCCTAATACTTATTCGAAAGCGATGATAGACCCAAACTCTGAGTCCTGGCTTGAGGCCATGAGATCCAAAATAAAGTCCATGCATGACAATCAAGTTTGGAACTTGGTTGATGCACCTGATGGTGTTAAAACTATTGAGTGCAAGTGGATTTTTAAGAAAAAGATATATATGGATGGAAATATTCACATTCATAAGGCACGACTAGTTGCGAAGGGTTTCAAGCAAATTCAAGGTGTTGATTATGATGAAACCTTCTCTCCTGTCGCTATGCTTAAGTCTATTCAGATCATTATAGCTATTGCTGCATATTTCGATTATGAGATATGGCAGATGGATATCAAAACGGCTTTCCTAAATGGAAACCTGAGTGAGGATGTGTACATGACACAGTCTGAGGGTTTTGTCGATCCAAAGGAAGCTAGAAAGGTATGCAAGCTTAAGAAGTCCATCTATGGATTAAAGCAAGCATTTCGGAGTTGGAACATTCGTTTTGATGAAGTGGTCAAAGGGTTTGACTTCATCAAGAACGAAGAAGAACCTTGTGTTTACAAGAAGGTTAGTGGGAGCAAGCTTGTGTTTCTGATCTTGTATGTGGATGACATACTACTGGTCGAAAATAATATTCCAATGTTTGAATCTGTTAAAACTTCATTAAGAAATAGTTTCTCAATGAAAGATTTAGGAGATGCAGCATATATTCTTGGTATAAGGATCTATAGAGATAGATCTAAGAGGCTAATTGGATTAAGCCAAGATATGTATATTGACAAGGTGTTGAAATGGTTCAACTTGCAAGATTCCAAGAAGGGTTTCTTGCCCAAGTCACATGGTATTAATCTTAGCAAGGCTCAACGACCATTGCACATATATCCTTCAACAACATTGCATCATACACATACAAGGCATACATTTACATAATTAAACATACGTTTACAGCTTTCGGTTTAGTACTACATTATCTAGTGACTTGGTCACTTCAAAAGTTTAACAGCGGAAGCAAACTAAAAAGTCAAAATCCACCAATGGCCCCATCCACCCGCAGGCGATTGCGTGGAGGAAAGAAGTAGCTTTACTCGTTAGCGTCACCCTGATCGACGCTAACGGGTACTTCATAAAGGTAACCGTCCTCACCTGCAACAATAGGTTATAGCACCTTGAGTACGGAAGGTACTCAGCAAGACTTACACAAACTAATAAAAGAAAGTGTTTAGTAGAGCCTATACAAAGGAGTAGAATTTATACATGCATAAGGTTGCAATAGGAAGGTTTAATGGTTAAAGTTTGCACAAAGTAATACATCTTAACCTACAATTACTAAATTTTGATAAAGCAATTTCATAAATCAAAGTTGGATTAAAACAGTAAGTAAATAAGGATAAGGATAAACCATACAATGCATGAATTCTCTCATGCTAAACCAAAAACCAAACCCACATTTGTAAATCAAAACTCTACACATGTGACATCAATTCAAGTCATCGTCCATGACCGTGGACACGGCTATTCGAACAGTTTAATACCCTGCAGGGGTGTACATCTTTACCCACACGACTTAGCCAGCCCGTTGCCTTCGGATGCCTCTGAATGATGACATATTTCGTTTGGTATGCCGACCGGGGAAACTAAGATTTGGTATTTTTCAACAAGCTAACACTATTGAGTTGGATACCCATGTGTGAACTGATCTCGCTTAAACAACGACTGATAGCATCCGCCAACAGGGCACACATGTTGCCTCGGAATGCCGATCCAACCATAAGTAATGCAAAGCGGGTTCGCGCCCATATTAGATTGCAATCGGCATCTTTAAGGTACGTACAAGCGACGGAGCACATATACGCCCTCACCCTTCTAAGAACATCTGATATTGACATACAAGCTCACATAGCATAAAACGCAGTCTATTGACCAAAGCATCTATGCCATACAAGATCAATACACATATCCTTACTCCCCTGTTTCCAACCCAATAGTCTTAACCCTTTACTTAACCAAACAACGCCCATACACTGCGCGTGGAAGTACGTAGGGAACTTGAATTGAACAATCAGAGTTCAGTCCTTAATTAACCCGGACAAGTCCACCACAATTCCCAATCTCGTGCACAAAAGCACCATCACTAGCATCCTCTTGTCCAGATCAATTTGAATGTAAAATGCAATTCTGATTTAAAGAAACTGGACAAAGAGTTGAAGTAACTGAAATTCATTTGTTGCTCCTGTTTGACAAGTTAATCTTGTCAAACACTAAATTTATCTAGATCGCATGTCTAAGCAAATCCTAAAAATATGAATTATAGTATACAAGACTACTCTAGGGTTGGTGTATGGTCACAATTAAGGTAATCCACAATGTTACTCAGGCCCTAACTAACTAATACAGTCCATATTTGTATTTTCAGAAAAATTAGCATGCAACAGATGTCACTGTATTTAGAGAAGCTATTGTAGAAAATTTGGGATCAACATGGTGCACAGAGGAGGCTTGCCTTGATAATAATATACTTCTGTTGCAGGCTCAGGTTGCTCAGAGAAAGATTCAAATGCCTCGGTAGAACCAGATTCTAAAAGAGGCAATAAAATCCAATAAATATCAAAATCGACAATAAGTACAGATTGAAAGAATGATGCATGATCAATATGGAGATGCATGTTTAACAGCATGCTTAAGTCATACCTACCCTAATGATGATAATAACCCATATTATCATATACAGCTTTTAACTAACAGAAACTAGAGTTTAAACCAAGGTTGCAGTTTTCAAGTTTTGAAAAGAATTGAAAACAGGACAGATAGCAGATTTTAAGTTAACTGAAAATAGAATATTCAAAAGATCCTAAATGGAATTTTAGAATAATTATTAGGGTGAATAATACCCCAGTCTAAACCTAACCTAACCCTAATAGGTCAGATTACAGAAACTAAAGAAAAGCTCATGTTGTCGGTTAGGCCGACAAAAGAAGACAGAGGCAGACCTCTGCTCTCAAGATGAATAGATGATAACAAGAATTAAAAGAACAACTTATTATGCTACTAGGGTTTAGTTGAGACCTAAATAGGATGACAAGTTGACAAGAGAAACCCTAGTTCTTGAAAACGACATGAAAGACCGAAAAGTTATAAAACTAACTTTTCAGTTTAAAGCAAGTTGGAGCTATTGACATATAAGTGAATGATTCATGTGAGTTGCTAAGGTCCCTAAGATGCTTAAGATAAAAAAAACTCACAGTTTTAACTCACCAGGCTAAGGAAAGCACTGAAGGTTCCTAAAACCGAGTTGGATCAATAGAGAAATAAGCTCGGGTTTAACCTACAAAAGAGGCCAAATCTTTATCACCGGTTGATATCAGGGTTTAGAATGGTGAACAAATCGGGGAAGCAAGAAACTCCACTGGACAGCAATGAAAGATGAAAAGCTCTAGTGGTCAACAATGGCAGCAGCTCAAAAAGCTAGGGTTATATATAGAGGTTCAGCTACAGGGCAAAGGAGAAGGGTCTAGAGTTGATGAGGTGTCCATTTAGGGCTAAACATCCAAAAATTAGTTGCATAATCTTTGGATAATTCCTCTCCTCTGTTTTGCAAAAATGGCGGCGACACACAGAGGCAGAGAGAAAGAGAGGCAACATCTGACATGTGGGTCCCAATGTCAGCCGCAGCCGCGCGCCTCTCCTAAAACTCAAAAGAACATCAGCCGTCCGATTAGGAATGGGCGGCTACGATGCCACAGGGTTTTAAAAGAGTTCAACCGATACAATTAATATGGGTCGTGCGATCTCAATCGGTCGATCGAGATTTAAGCGAAGCCCAAAAGGGATCTCGGGTTTTATTTTCAAAACTGGACGTTGGATTGAAATCCAACGATCACTTAAAAGGAATACACGTCACCCCTTTAAATGAGATGACGCGACACCGTCCGATGGAATTTCTACGGTCAGGATCATCGGAGGAACCGGATGGTCCGAATGCATACACGATATGGACCCTACGATTAGAATCAGACGGTCCGTTGATTTTGGGCCCTAAAAGCCCGCAGTCAAAAAGGAACGCCGTGGGATTTAGATCCAAAGGCCCACGATGGATGCGCGCCTTTAAATTCAAAAAGAAAAGGGCGGCACGGTTGGATCGGGAATGGACGGTTGAGATCGAGAGGGCATCCGGAGTCGTCCGAATGCATACACCTCCCCCGATCGTCGGATCTAGATCCAACGGTAGGGATTGAGGCGCATACGTGGACAGTTCGCGTGATACCGCGACCCCGCCCGTTCGATTGTGTAACACCCCAGCTCAGCATTAAGCCTGGAATGCTACTAAAAATTAAATTAAACTAGGCTAAACTAAGACCAATTACAAATTCTCGACAATACCTCCTTTGTATAGTCAGCTATATCGAGGTTCCAACAATTAATCAAGGCATTTATCAATGTAATCATAATCAGGTTCATTCAAGCGTGCAGGATAATCTCATAAACATAACCAAAATTTGCTATTCTCATTATTACAGTTAATCTGAAACTCAAACCATCCATAATTAATTCTTAAGATTGAGTGGTAGTGCGTGCATCCAAACATCTACTCCCTCCCATACATGCCGGTCTTGCCACTTGTACCTAAAACACATCAAAGCAAGAGTGAGCCCAAAGACTCAGCAAGTACCAACAAGGCTAAGCAAGTTATCATTCATAGCATCAATAATCTAAGATAAACAATGCACCAAAGTATAGCCTTCATGCTCATGTGAATGCAACCAATGCAATGCACCTTTTCAACTTTATCTCTTTTCGCATTTTACCGGTAATGCGGGGTATACAACCGTCGCTGTATACCCTTGCCTGTGCCCTCTGGCACAGGGACCAAAAGCCTATACACCACATGTTCATAGCCCACACTTTAATGATGGGGACCTCTTTTATTCATAGCCCACATTCCACGAATGTGGGGACCTCAAGCCCGTCATCTACATGACGGGGACCTCAATCAGATGTGCTTGGTCACCACGTGACCGTGACACTGTATGTTCTCAACATGCATATGCACCATGATAACATATTCATAAGCAGGAATACATCAAATTCTCATTATCATGTAAGCAACCTTACTTCGCTACCATATATCAAAAACATGCATACATGACCAAGTCTCCAACACGTTTGAAACATGCAAATGCTCCATGCCCACGTCTTTCATACCCAAGAATTTATCATGCACATAACAACATGTAAGATTTAGCAACGCTCAAGGGAAACATTAACCATAGCTTGCATTCATCAAGATAAAAAGAAAACTCATTACACTAACATTCGTGCAAGGCTACAACAAGCAATCGCAACAATCTTATCATACAACCGAAAATACACTATAACCCGAATACTTGCCTCAACCGTGCGAGAACGGTGGACGCGAAGAGGGTGCTGCCCCTGGAACCGCGCTCCCACCTGAACAAAAAGGTATCCCAATCTAAGACCAACATGCTGGACCAAGAGCATAAATAATAGCATATGAACTCGCTAACTCTCAAGTGTAAACAAAACCTCCAATTTCTAGCGATCATTTTGGTGCTTACTGGAAACAGCCAATTTCTAACATACATAACTTCCTGCTCAGGAGTCCAATTAAGATTCTCTTAGACTTTCTGAAAAGGTAATTGAATTACCTAAATAAACCTAGTTGGGGAGCCCTCTTGATTCTGCCCTTAACTTCCCCTATCAAACCAACCATCAGACGACAGAATTCTCGTTGGGTTCTCTGGACAGTACGCTAAAACCACCATAACTTTTGCTACGAAAGTCCAAATCTCGTGTTCTTTAACTCTATGAAAAGGTACAGAAAATACCCACATTTTTCGTTATTCTGAGATCCCCTGATTCTCCTTTTAAATAGCAGTTTTAACCTAATTACCACAGACTGCCAGAAACTGACAGAACCAGAGGACAGCAACACTAGAAAATTCATATCTCCCAGACCGTTAATCGGATTTGGGCGATCTTGGCGGACAGCGAAAGCTAAGAACATAACCTACAACTCTCTAGGAGATCCAAACTCCTAATTCGGCCTCTAAATACATGAAACTGGCCACGCAACATTCTGGACATAATTGCAACTTTAACAGACCGACTTCAATCTTGCCAAAACTACTCGATTTCGGATCTACGACTAAACACACAACAACAAATGAAGCTAGTTACCCTTGGCGCAGCTAAAGATCACGAACTCCGGATGGGATCCCGCTTTCTTCTCTTCTCCCTTCTCTTCTCCCCTCTTCCTTCCCTCTTCTCCTCCTCCTTCTCTTCCTCCTTAGCCAGCCGCAATGGGGGGGTCCTTCTTCTACCTTTGGACAGCAGTAATGGGGGGACTTGGAGGGATGCTTGGGAGGGGTGCAAGGGGGAGGAAACCAGGGAGGGGAGGCGTGAGAGAGAGGGAGTGGTGGCCACCAAGGGGGAAGAGGGGTGGGGGCGTGGGGAAAGTGGGGAGGAGGGGCTGCGGTTAGCGTTTGGGGGGGAGTGGCGCCCCCCCTTTGGCCGGCTGCCCCTTGGGCTCACATGGCCCAGGGCCCAAGCCCAGGTTGGATCTGAAAAGCATTTTTCCCCCTTCTCTAATTATAGAATTAAACCTTTTCCGATTGATCCCTCCCGCAAAACCGATTATTTCTCTCCCGAATAATTATGTTTCCCCCGACTAACAGCTTGTCACACTTTTGGGGTATTACATTCTACCCCCCTTAACAGGATTCGACCCCGAATCTAAACCACGTTTACGCCAAAGAGATGTTCACAGCTAAAACTTATTGACATCACGACAACCTACTGTGAATAACTCCGGATACTGCTCGCGCATGCGAGACTCAAATTCCCGGGTGGCCTCTCTTCGGTCTACTGCGACAAAAACACCTTGACGTACCGGCGCGTTACGCCTTACTACTAGTCCCAACCTTTCAAGAGTCACTCGACAGGCACGTCTCGAAGGCATGGTCTTACCTGTAGGTCAACTGTTCTAAGGAAACTTTACTCACCAGATTTCTCCAATACCCCTTCGACAATAGGTCATACAAAATATTCCGTGCTACACACTAGGGCTCCAAATGGTCCTAGTGACGCAATCCCCCAAATCTCCGCAACTTCCAGAAACAACCCAATGTACCTTGGGTCAACATTCCGTTCGGTACCAAATCATACAACCTGCACATAACACGTGGAACTTTTGTTCCATCTCTCAAGCATTCTCTTCACCTTAACAAGGTGCACCTCCTTTAACGAGGGACACACACAGCAGAACTCGCTTTGAACAAGCTCTACTAAAAACAGAGACAATTGAAGGTAAAGGATCCTCATCGCAACAACGCAATGCCAAGTTCCCACCAAAAGGGTCTAACCCAAAATCGCAGATTCAACACAAAAATCATTCCACTTTCTAATTAGGCATTTTGCAAATAAACCTCACGAAAGCCAAAGGATAAATCACTCAAATATCCAATTCCCTCATTTCCTTTATTCTTTCTGAATAGATAAGAACCACACAAGCCAACATAAAGTCAAGCCCAAATTGCGAAAGACGTCCGTCAAAAACTCATAGCTCAAACAAGATCAAGAGAGTGTTTCAGTACCCGAGGAAGTAATCTTTTCTCAATTTCTCCTTTAGAAATAAAGTTTCTCTCAACTTTTTGGAATCCCGAATCATCGCATAACACACTAACCCATCTCTTAACGTGTCATTCTTAATGCTATGCTCCAACGGAAATACATCAACCACACCTCTGTAGAGAGGCTCTATCGACCCCACAGAAACAATACTCTAGTCAACTCCTCTACCGACAATTATTTTTTGATAGATAACTTCTGATGCATCCCAAAATGGATCTTCACACATAATCACGTTACCTTAGTCCTTTAAGAATGAGCAACTCGGAAATTACATCACATATTCTCATGTATTTCATCAAGAAATTTCTATCAATGATCATCTCACTATTTGAAAGCCACCCTTATACTACTTCTTCACATTATCATTGGGCGATCAAAGTTCTAGCATAACAATGCTAGGCCCCAAATTTAACCTCCAAGACTCTTGCAACTAACTTCCCATATAAAAGATAGGGAAATCCTCAGATTAAATCCCTAAAAAATTCCATAATTCCCACATACTCACTCATTAACATCATAATGAAAAAAATTTCTTGACCCGTTTACCTTTACAAAGATTATAATCTCTCAGAAGGTCACTCATTTAAAGCCAAATCACTCTTGACATTACTCAACATTTCCTATTATCCCTTTAATTGACATAACGATTCGATTACTTTGTAATCCCACTCTCATTAAACCACATCATCGAGAATAACCATTCACAACCTCGCAATACTACCAAAATTACGATACCCTATAAAATTGATCAAGATTTCCATACTCTCAGTAATTCTAATGTTCCACCCTAAGTGAACAATAGATCTTGGATCACAATCACTATAGGTTCTACTAGCTGTAACAATGCAATCAGTTTAACCCCATAAGACAATCTTCCATTGAGATAGACTTCTCTCAAAGAACTATATTACAAAATTATTTCATCCTCCAATGCTCATCGAATAACTTACAACCAAAGTCTCACACTACAATAATTAAACACCTCAAAAGTCTCAGGTAAGACGAATAGGTTGATTCTTCTTCAAAAGAAAGAGCGAATGGAATCAATTTTTTTTTTCAACTTGGAAAACATGTGCCACCCACAGTGAACACAAGACCAAAGAAAACTGTCACTTAAGCTAAGTACTCGGAAAACATAAGGGAAAGTCAACCATCGAGGGCTCTAGCCCTACTGAAAGCGATTACCAAACCACAAATAAGAAGAAAGTACTACCCTTCTAAAATTGATAAACTCTTATGGAACAACTGCATAAGGTTTAAGCATACTCAAATAAACTGCAAGATGCGAAACGAGATTTAAATCTCAAATACTTATACTTCACTCCTTCTTTTAACAAGGAAAGATATTTTCTGAGCTTACTACAACATTTTGCCAGCTTAAACAAGATAAGCTTTTAAAACCCAAATCACGGGTACCACTAAGGAACCAAATAAATCTTTCAACATGTCACTTTGCTCAAACAAACTCAATCTCCACATAACTCAAGTCGCAACTTCTTGCGATAATCTTACTAACATCAAGAATAATATACTCTACACACAAATCTTTATCATCAACTATTCCATTAGAAAGCCCCAAAGTTTCACCAAAAGTTCCCATACTATCCTTTCATCCCATCTTCAAAACGCAGTGTATACCAAAACCATACAACATCAATACATCAACCTCTTAAACTTAGAAGGGTCTACTATACAATTGAAAAGCTCCTACCATAACCCTTTCATCAAGGTCACATTATCAACCGTTTAATTCACAATTAGATGGGCATAAGCCTCCTATTACATCATATCATTGCAACTTTTAGTAATGCTCAACACCAAACTTCACACACAATAGTTGTACTCCAACCATTATCATTATCGACTAGTTTCATTATGAGATCTAGTTGCTACCTATTTTCCTCTCCAAATCACATAAGTATTTACAAGCACATATTCAATTGTTCCTCCTCATATTTAGATTTCACAATATACACTAGAACTCCAAAATCAAAATCTTCTATCGATCAAAAGTCTCAACAACACTATAACCAGATTCATCGTGTTATTCTATTTAAAAGAACCATACAGAGTTCCTCCCATAAATTTATATCCACTGATCTTCAATCCATCCCATCGTTTGCACACAATTCCAACAATGAATCATACTAAGAAATATGTAAATCTAGCATTTACTCTAGTTTCCCTCTCCACACAATTAAATTAATCCATTGGTACCAGAGAACCCAACAAGTTTAGCAACCTAAACGATTTTAATGGTCAGACTAATTCATCAATGTTCCATACTTCTTAATATCTCTTCTGACTCCAAATACGTATGGACATACTCTCACCACTACTCATATGCACAGTTCATCAAGAACTAGTAAAAATCAACATTAACTTAATCAATTTCACTTCCAGGGTTACTAATTAATATTAATTATGCACCACACCAATGGCTCAACTTAATACCCATACCATATCAAGTTAGTTGATTACAATCTCTAATTTAACCATAACAAGGTATCACAAAAGGATCTTAAAAATTCCACCGAAAAGAGATGCATTAAACTTCAACACTTAATAATTCAAAGAAATACATAGAGCCAAAGCTTTCTCATGTTAACAAACTTGCAATGAAACTTTCGTTACCCAAACTTCCAAACAAATACATGAGTCATTATTTTTTCCAATGAGAAAGAAGAAACAACCATGGAATTATCGAGAATGCCAATTGAGGACGATCACAAGTAGTAAAAACAGCTCAACAAATAAAAACAATACTTGTTTGAGAGAACCATTAGAGACCATTGACACTCAACAACCACCATAAACCAAGAACCCCAGAGAAATTCATCATCCACCACAGATCAAGAATTTGCCAAGATTGAGGTCAAGAAGGAAAACAACTTTCCAAAGCAACTCACGCTCAACTCCTGTATCTAGGGTATTCGGGGTAACTACTCTATTCGTCTACCACGAATGGTGGTATAACCTGACAAAGTCCAAGGTCACAACCACGGTCTCCACTTCTTAACAACCATTATCGACACACATAAATAGTATAATCACATATGATCATCTCATGACAATCATAGAATAGATTTATAGATATATAATATCATAACATCTCATATCATAGATTAACAACAAGAAAGATAGCTCGAGGCAATTCATCAATTTCTCAACCAATGAAACATAACAACAGATAATGCGGAAGCAATGCAATTCCCAACCCCACCTCATCGTACACGGTGTGTCAATTTAATATTGTTCTATTAACCACGGATCTAAAGCCCGCTCGATACCAACCAGTAACACTGACTCAAGATTAAGCCCGAATGCTACTAAAAATTAAATTAAACTAGGCTAAACTAAGACCAATTACAAATTCTCGACAATACCACCTTTGTATAGTCACTATACCGAGGTTCCAACAATTAATCAAGGCATTTATCAATATAATCATAATCGAGTTCATTCAAGCATGCAGATAATCTCATAAACATAACCAAAATTTGCTATTCTCATTATTACAGTTAATCAAACTCAAACCATCCATAATTAATTCTTAAGATTGAGTGGTAGTGCGTGCATCCAAACATCTACTCCTCCCATACATGCTTTGGTCTTGCGTTGTACCTAAAACACATCAAAGCAAGAGTAAGCCCAAAAACTCAGCAAGTACCAACAAGGCTAAGCAAGTTATCATTCATGGCATCAATAATCTAAGATAAACAATGCACCAAAGTATAGCCTTCATGCTCATGTGAATGCAACCAATGCAATGCACCTTTTCAACTTTATCTCTTTCGCATTTTACCGGTGTATATACGGGGTATACAACCGTCAGCCAGATACCCTTGCACATGCCTCTCCGCACGGGGACCAAACGCCAATACACCACATGTATAGGGACCTTTGCCCATCACTTTAATGATGGGGACCTCTTTATTCATAGCCCACATTCCACGAATGTGGGGACCTCAAGCCTGTCATCTACATGACGGGGACCTCAATCAGATGTGCTTGGTCACCACGTGACCGGGACACTGTATGTTCTCAACATGCATATGCACCATGATAACATATTCATAAGCGAATACATCAAATTCTCATTATCATGTAAGCAACCTTACTTCGCTACCATATATCAAAACATGCATACATGACCAAGTCTCCAACACGTTTGAAACATGCAAATGCTCCATGCCCACGTCTTTCATACCCAAGAATTTATCATGTACATAATAAAGATGTAAGATTTAGCAACGCTCAAGGAAACATTAACCATAGCTTGCATTCATCAAGATAAAAGAAAACTCATTACACTAACATTCGTGCAAGGCTACAACAAGCAATCACAACAATCTTATCATACAACCAAAAATACACTATAACCCGAATACTTGCCTCAACCGTGCGAACGGTGGACGCGAAGAGGGTGCTGCCCATGGAACCGCGCCCCACCTGAAAAAAGGTATCCCAATCTAAGACCAACATGCTGGACCAAGAGCATAAATAATAACGCAACAGAACTCGCTAACTCTCAAGTGTAAACAAAACCTCCAATTTCTAGCGATCATTTTGGTGCTTACTGGAAACAGCCAATTTCTAAAATACATAACTTCCTGCTCAGAAGTCCAATTAAGATGCTCTTAGACTTTCTGAAAAGGTAATTGAATTACCTAAATAAACCTAGTTGGGGAACCCTCTTGATTCTGCCCTTAACTTCCCCTATCAAACCAACCATCAGACGACAGAATTCTCGTCGGGTTCTCTGGACAGTACGCTAAAAACACCATAACTTTTTCTACAAAAGTCCAAATCTCGTGTTATTTAACTCTATGAAAAGGTACATAAATTACCCACATTTTTCGTTATTCTGAGATCCCATGATTCTCCTTTTAAATAGCAGTTTTAACCCAATTACCACAGACTGCCAGAAACTGACAGAACCACAGGACAGCAACACTAGAAAATTCATATCTCCCAGACCGTTAATCGGATTTGGGCGATCTTGGTGGCCAACGAAAGCTAAGAACATAGCCTACAACTCTCTAGGAGATCCAAACTCCTAATTAGGCCTCTAAATACATGAAACTGGCCGCGTAACATTCTGGACAGAATTGCAACTTTAACAGACCGACTTCAATCTTGCCAAAACTACTCGATTTCGGATCTACGACTAAACACACAACAACAAATGAAGCTAGTTACCCTTGGCGCAACTGAAGATCACGAACTCCGGATGGGATCCCGCTTTCTTCTCTTCTCCCTTCTCTTCTCCCCTCTTCCTTCCCTCTTCTCCTCCTCCTTCTCTTCCTCCTTAGCCAGCCGCAATGGGGGGGTCCTTCTTCTACCTTTGGACAGCAGTAATGGGGACTTGGAGGATGCTTGGGAGGGTGCAAGGGGAGGAAACCAGGAGGGAGGCGTGAGAGAGAGGGTGGCGGCCACCAAGGGGAAGAGGGGTGGGGCGTGGGAAAGTTGGGAGGAGGGGTGCAGTTAGGGTTTGGGGAGTGGCGCCCCTTTGGCAGTGCCCCCCTGGGCTCACATGGGCCGGGCCCAAGCCAGTGTTGGATCAAAAGCATTTTTCCCCTTCTCTAATTATAGAATTAAACCTTTTCCGATTGATCCCTCCCGCAAAACCGATTATTTCTCTCCCGAATAATTATGTTTCCCCCGACTAACAGCTTGTCACACTTTCGGGGTATTACAGATTGAGGATCGACGGCTCACAGTACGCGATGGGTTTGGGCTCGTGCCCGAGCTTGATTGAGCCGGACTGCGTCGCACTGGTTGGACCCAACCCCATGAGTGCGAGTTGCTACAGTGCTAGGGTGTGGTTTAGACCGGATTAGTTGACCAAGCCCTATTCAAATGTTCAAAAGTTTGACTGGGCTTTTAAAAATAACAAATAAATTTGTAAAATCGCAAAATTTCGCCAGGAGGTTACTGGGATGATATATTTCCCAAATAAAATTTAAAATCCACTGTTTCACTTTGTAAAATACATAAATAATTACCTAGCCCGAATAGGTGTATTTAAAATCAACTATTTTTCTCCAAGGTCAAATAATCTTCTAAAAATTAAACAAAAATAGTTTTAACCAAAATAATTTATCTATGCTTTAATGAAAACACTTCCCAGTCAAGATACAAGTATTAACTTGTATTTTCTTAGAAACTTTGAATAGGTTTTGGATTTTGGCTAGAAAAGGAAAGTTTTAATCTGTAACAACAACCCAAATTACTAAATATGAACAGTAATGCTATGAACAGTATTCTATTACTGTTCATAAAGCAGGTTATTACTGTTTATGAACTTGGGGCTATTACAAACCTACTCCCCTTAAGAAAATCTCGTCCCCGAGATTTCAGAAAAGAGGGAAGAGGGAACAAAGTGAAATTGAAATGATTTTAATGGAAATTCAACACCCATTGTCTTTATTTCCTTCAAAGATAGTAAAGAAATATTTTACATAATAACATAGTGTTATTATTACATCTTCTTTTACAATGCATTGTTCAACCTTGCCTTTCTTGATTCAAAGGCAAGCTCTAAACAACAAAGAGGTGGGGGTGCTCAATCCGCATCAGATCTTCGCGCTCCCAAGTGGCTTCTTCCTCAGAATGATTAGCCCACTGAATTTTCAAGAACTTGACAGTACGATTTCTTGTCATGCGTTCCCTTTTGTCAAGAATGCGCACTGGTCGTTCTTGATAGGAAAGGTCAGGTTGGATATCAAGATGCTCATAAGCAGTTGCCTCAATAGGAATACGAAGGCATTTCTTCAATTGAGACACATGAAAAGTATCATGCACTGCAGAGAGGGATTCCGGTAGTTCCAACTGATAAGCTACAGCCCCTCGCTTTGCAATAATTCAGAATGGTCCGATATAACGAGGTGCTAGCTTTCCTTTTACCTGAAAACGATGAGTGCCCTTCATTGGTGAAACTTTAAGATAGACGTGATCATCTACCTCAAAGTTTAATTCACGACGACGATGGTCAGCATAGCTCTTCTGACGAGACTGTGCAACTTTCAAACGATCTCGAATCAGACGAACTCGTTTTTCTGCTTCTACCACCAAGTCTGGACCATAGAAGGATCTATCACCAGACTCGGACCAATTCAAAGGAGTCCTACAAGCTCTCCCATACAAGGCTTCAAAAGGTGACATTTGAATACTTGCTTGGTAGCTATTATTGTAGGAAAACTCTACATATGGCAAAGATTTCTCCCAGTCTTTGCTATAGGATAGCACATAGGCTCGAAGGAGATCTTCCATTACTTGATTCACCCTATCAGTTTGACCACTAGTTTGAGGATGATAAGCAAGATCGAAAGAGAGTTCGGTTCCATAGCCCGATGAAGACAATTCCAAAAATGGGAAGTGAATCGGGGCCACTACGTAAACAATGACCTTGGGAACACCATGAAGACAAACAATTTTAGCAATATAGAGTTCTGCTAACTGTTTGCCAGAGAAGATGGTTTTAACAGGAATAAAATGAGCCACCTTCGTTAAACGGTCAATGATTACCCAAATGGCAACGGATCCTTTCGGAGTTCTTGGAAGACCGGTAACAAAATCCATACCGATCTCTTCCCACTTCCACCGTGGAATAGGCAAAGGTTGAAGGTACCACTGGCTTCAGTGTTCACTTTAACCCTTTGGCAAATATCACATTCAGCAACATACTGAGCAATCTGCCTTTTCATTTGGCTCCACCAAAATGTCTTCTTTAAATCCTGATACATCTTGGTACTACCAGGATGCAAAGAAAACTTGGAATTATGAGCCTCTCTGAGAATTAGACTCCTCAATTGAGGGTTTGCAGGTACTACCATTCGATTGCGATATCGAATCATACCGCGATCATCTTCAGAAAATTCGTTGGCTTTACCTGCCTTCAAATTTTCCTTGATCTCGCCTACTTCAAAGATCGCTCGGGCCTCCAGAATCTGAGCTTCTAATGTGGGCTCCACTTGTAATGCAGCGAGAAAACCTTCTCTCACCACTTCAAGACTTAGGCGCTGAAAATCAGCACACAAGCCCTTGGCCGCAGGTAGAGAGGACACGCAGTTGCACTGTGACTTTCTGCTTAAAGCGTCCGCCACAACATTGGCTTTGCCAGGGTGATAATGAATACCCATATCATAGTCCTTGATCAATTCAAGCCATCTTCTTTGCCTCATATTCAGATCGACTTGAGTGAATATGTACTTTAGGCTTTATGATCGTGATAGATTTCACAACGACACGAGAAGGTAATGTCGCCAAATCTTCAATGCATGGACTATGGCAGCCAATTCCAAATCATGAGTAGGATAATTGACTTCATGAGGTCGCAACTGCCGAGATGCATACGCCACAACTTGACCTTCTTGCATAAGTACGCAACCAAGCCCATGGCGAGATGCATCACAATAAATATCGAAGCTCTTATGAATATCCGGAAGAGTGAGAACTGGAGCTTTAGTCAAGAGAGTTCTCAAAAGCCGAAAACTCTCCTCACATTTAGCTGACCATTCGAATTTATTCTCCTTCTTCAAAAGCTGAGTTAGAGGTCTTGCAATTTTGGAGAAATTTTCAATGAACCTACGGTAATAACCCGCAAGTCCAAGAAAACTTCGGAAATCAGTAACATTCTTGGGCTGTTTCCAATCCAATACATCTCGTACCTTGCTTGGATCGACAGCAATACCTCCTTCGGATAACACATGTCCCAAAAATACAACTTGTCGAGCGTAAAGCACACTTGCTAAACTTAGCATATAACCGTGCTTACGAAGTGTTTCAAAGACAAGTCTCAAATGTTGTTCATGGTCCTTATCGACTTGGAATAAATAAGGATGTCGTCAATGAACACAACAACGAACTTATCCAAGAAATCCATGAACACCGAATTCATAAGATTCATGAAATAAGCTGATGCATTGGTCGGACCAAAGGACATGACAAGATACTGCATAAACCGTAACAGTAGAAAAAGTTGTTTTAGGTATGTCCTCGGCTCTAACCTTGATTTGATGATAGCCCGATCGCAAATCAATTTTTGAAAAGACTCGGGCACCAACCAACTGATCAAAAAGATCATCAATTCGAGGCAAAGGATACTTGTTTTTTATGGTGACCTCATTTAACGGACGGTAGTCCACACACATCCGCAAAGTGTTATCTTTCTTTTTGACAAATAAAGCCGGGCATCCCCAAGGTGAGGAACTCGGTCGAATAAATCCTTTATCGAGCAACTCTCCAAGTTGTGTCTTTAATTCAACCAACTCGTTGCTAGGCATTCGATAAGGACTTCTGGATATAGGAGCGCGGTTCAGAGCAAGGTCAATTACTTAACTCCACTTCCCGATCCGTGGTAAACGGGAAGGTCTTCAGGAAAGACATCAACATACTCACAAACAATTGGTACTGACTCCAAGGAAGGAGTAGCATCAACTTGGTGAGCACAAAGATGAGAACCGACCGTCCTGGGTTGAAAAACGACTGAAGTGCCGCTTTCATTAGTTAAAGAAATGGATTTTTGAGCACAATTAATTTGCTCAAGGTTCTTGGATAACCAATCCATCCCTAGAATAACATCTAACCCTTTAGAATCTATCACAATCAAATCCGCCCAAAAGTCTACCCCTTCAATATTTATGTTGACATTACTGCAGACTTGATCACGAAAGACTCGATCCAGTGAGTGGATACTATGGGGTGGATGAAGATGATGCACAATTAACCGATGTTGAGCAGCAAACTGCCTACTAACAAATGAATGAGATGCTCCAGAGTCAAATAAAACAGCAGCAGTGCTGAAATTAACCAGGAGCATACCAAGGACGACTTGAGGAGTGACAGCTGCTTCCTCAGCAGTAATATGATTCACACTGCCTCGAACTGGAACGGGATCAGGCTTAACCATGGTCGGGGAAGGTGGTGCAGGACGCACAATAGCTGGAGAAGGTTGAATAGGTGGTATCCCTTGCGCCTTGGCATAACACTGATTGGCGAAATGCCCTGGGCGCCCACAATGATAGCATATGACTCCCGGCCTGACAGTAACAACAGCCGGTGGCCGGTTTCCACTAGGCCTTGGTTGATTAGTGGAAGAAGAGGGACGAGGGGCAAACACTGCCGGCCTTGGTGAAAATGAAGCTGGTGCTCGCGGAGGTCTAGGCACCCACATGCGAGGCCTTGGCGAACTACCACTAGGAACAAACTGAGAAGTCCTCTGCCGCTTGCGTGACTCCTCCAAAGCTTTGTTCTTGCTTTCGGCCACAATAGCTTTGTTGACAAGATGGGAAAAGTTTCTGAAGTCATGCAAAGCTACAGCCATCTGCAATTCTTCAGATAGCCCATTCAAGAATCGGTTCCGACGACGAAGGTCAGTCGAAACATCATCAGGGGCATATCTGGCAAGGAAATTGAACTCATGCAGATACTCACCACGACTTTCGTCCTTGCTTGAGAGCGAAATTCTCGTTGTTTGATCATCATAACTCCTCGAGAATATGGGCTTCACGAAAGGCCTCCATGAACTCATCCCAAGTAGGGACATGTCCAGCAGGTTGAATGGCAAGAAGATTATCCCACCATATGCTAGCCGACCCATCCAGCTGATAACTGGCAAAAAGGACCTTCTCCCTCTCGGAACATTGAGAAATTAGCAGCTTTGTAACACCCCAGGACCCACATTACCCTGGAATGCTACTAAACCACTCAGCTAGCCAGAAATTTCAAGATAATTTGTTCTGACAACAATTTCTAGACATGAAGCAATAAGCGGAAGCATAAACAATTAAGGGAACAAAGATAACGGTAACAAGTTCAATAGTTAAAACAACCTCTAGCAGATTAATCAAAGGAATAGTTACAAGTCCATCATTATTAAATAAAATATTCACCCACAAATAGCTAAGCATTTGACTAGAATTTCATCGACTTTATTACAGCATGAGTTGATGAACCAAGTGCATTATTGTGGTGCCGCTCTACCCAACCCATGAATGCTCAACAATCACCGTAGGGGAAAACAAGGGTGAGAATAAAATCTCAAGCAAGCAAACTGCTTAATGTGCTATTCAGACTACAAACAAATATACAACATCATTACAGATCCACATGTCCATATCCATAATGTGCATCCACATTCATTACAAGTTAATTAAACTACAAAGATATTAAGCATCAATATCCATTTCCCATAATGATCACAATTATAGCCTCAACCATGTTTACTACCATCAATAGTAAAATATTAGCAAATGAATCTTGATTAACTTCTTCATATTATGCACCACTACCACTACCAATGACAATAAAGCATTAACAAGTTTTACCTCATAACTTTACTATTTCTCGCATCCACAATCGCTATCAACAATTACCACAAGAGAGTAGAATCTCATGCCATAATCACAACCACTACCATACCACAAGGGATGAACCCCAATCCACGACATAGCCATTTTCCTCACACCACAAGTGACTCTCATGAGCCAATTCCACATTACAACTATAAAGTTGTAGTTATTTGTAAAATAACTTCACCACAATATCTTGCATAAGTATGCAAATGATCTTTCCACAATGTAATGCATATGTATGCTATGCTCCACTGCACCTTTACCCAACAAGGTAAAAGTATGTATCGTGCTACGGCAATGCACGATGTTGTACCGGTACGGTCGCGGCTATAAGCGGCGACATCCACAATGCAAATGTCATGATATGTCATGAATGATATGATAATCATAAACCACAAGAATTTAACCACGAAGGTCAACAACATACTCATCATGAGTATTTTCTCATAATCCACATGTGTCTCATTAAGCACAATACCATTGTGTCATAAGACCATTACCACATAACCCACACCCGATTCACCAAGATCAAAATCAATCGATCTAAATGGAACTCTACCACATAGACCACAACATGATCATCATGAATATAACCACAAGGAATTATCAATATGTCCACCTTGAGTTTATTTTCATATTCCGCATTTGGCTCATTAAGCAAATTACCACATGACTACCAACAACTCTTCCAACGCATGGCAAAAATGAATATTAATTTGCTACCACGACCTCATTCATAAAACATGCAACCATGGCATATAACTTCAAGTTATGAAAAACATGTATATTGCAAGTAGTAAGAATAACGAGTTAAACCGTAGCACAACCGCTACATTTACTTGCCTTCCGCGAAGCGCTGCGGTAGGTAAAGAAGATGTCCCTAAACCAAGCCTCTCGCCTGTAAGTAAGTACTCGAAATGAATACAACATATAACATAGCGCTTCCATTAACGTTCTACAACGCCTTCCGACAATCCACAATTAACTAGTTAGCTCTAATCTGAAAACAGACTACTCAGCACAACCCGAAACTGGACAGAGAACGGTAAATATCATATCTATTGATCTGGAACTCGGAATGAGGTGAGACCAATTTCTATGGATTCTAAACTGACAAATCTACAATACTCTAGTTGACAAGGTAAGCCAAATCGACCAAATTAATATACTAACAGGTAATTGAAAATAGCAGTACAGAATCTGTCCGAACAGTTAAGACAACAAGATTAAAACATCCATAACTTTTAATCTACAACTCCGAATTGAGCGTTCTTTAACAATCTTAAAATTTTATGAAATTATCTACATTAACCTAGTTGGGATGAAACCCTGATTCGTCCATTAACAAACACCTATTTTAAAAGACAACTTAAAAGGTAATTCTCGTCAGAATTCTGGACAGCAGATATTAAATCTATCATAACTTTTGAATCGAAAGTCGGAATCAAGTGATCTTGGCGGCCACCGAAAGCTAAGAACATTATCTAAATAACTCTAGGAGATCAAAATCCCTAATTCTGCCTCTAAACACACGAAACAAGCCGCGCAAGAAACTGGACAGAATTGAATTTGTAGCGGCAGCAATTCAATCCAATCAAACCAATCGAATTCGCATCTAATACAACTTAGACAGCAAAGAACGCCTCGTTACCCTTGTAGAACCTTGGGGAAACGCTGGTTGAATCCAAGAAGAAGATCCCTTCTTCTCCTCCTTTCTCTCCCTTCTTCTTCCTCCCAAGACCAGTAGCAAGGAGCAGCAAAGGCGCGACATGGAGGGCGTGGCAAAGGGGGAGGAGGGTTGCTATAGGGGCGAGTGCATCGTAGCTGCGTGCTCAGTAAAAAGACCTAGGTTTGGTTGGCCTTCTTAAACCAACTTCCCACTTGGGCTAAAACAACGTGGGCAAAGCCCAAGATTAAATCTCCTCTAAAAACTGATTTCTCTTTAATTCCTGTTAAATACCTTTCTCATTTCAATTAATTCTCTAATGTTAAATAGGATATTACATAATCACTGATGGATACTTTCATGTTAAGAGAAATCACTCTCTAAACTATATTGCACTTAAAAATTCAATAAATTTCTCTTCCCGAATAATATATTCTCTCAAATTGATATTCGGGTATTACATTCTACCTCTTAAACAGATTCGGCCCAATCCTCACACATCATCTTGCGAAAGAACAACGAACTAAGAACTAACAACGGTAAACAAATACCCGTGAGCGAACAAAACCGGGTAACGTTCACGCATGCGAAACCCCAACTCCCAAGAGGCCTCACACCGGATCATGAGACCACCACAAAAAGTCATACAACGATGTCGTCATAACACTCAACCCGGAAATTCCGGCACGCCATTAGAAGGAATCGAAGGAAATTCCACTCACATCATTCTACTAGAAGCACAACGGTATCTTTCGCAAATAGAACCCAAAGAATGAAGAGTAAAGAACTCTCAAGCATCACACTAGCAATCGCTTTACTTCAAAGGACCACGATCCAAATCAAAGGATTCACCACAAAATATTTCTACTCGTCAAGTAGACAATTGGAGAACCACACCACATAAGCTAAGAGTGAAAAATCACTCGACAGACCAAAACAATCAATTTGTTTTCCTAACTCGAAAAGACTATGCCTCAACATAAGTCAACTCAATTTGCAAATGGTCTCTGCCATAAACACACAACATAAACAAGAATCAAGAGAGCATCTCACTACTTGACATAACAATAATTTCCCAATTCATTTCTTTTAATAATTTAACTTCCTTGAACCAAGGATTTTCAAATCATTGCCCAACACACCAACTCATTTATCTCAAGTTGGTCACCTCAACAATTAGCTCAATTGAGTACATCATCTACACCATTGTAGATAGACTCTCATCGACCAGTAAATCATACTCTAGCCAAAACCAAGACCAATGAATTATTTTGACAATAATTCCTAACGCACTTCAGTCCCTTAAGGATAACAACTCGGGATTCAAATCACACCCACACATACTCAATTACTGCACCTCAAGGATGCTATCCCGATCATCGCACTATTTGGATTCCACTCTGATCCACTATTCCAACACAGAGACACTGGGCCTCTAGAAACAAATTCTAGCATAACAGAAGGTGAAGCCCAAACTCAGCTTCCAAGTTCTTACAACCAACTTCCCATATAAGATAGGGAAAACCTCAGGTGAACACCCTACTATACCACAATTAACAAACACTCATTTCTTAACATCAATAAATCGCTTGGCTCTAAGATAAATATTCTATTTAAAACATACCCTTCCCAAGGATTAATCCAAGAAAATAATATATCATCCATTATATCTTAAATATTGTGATATTTAAGGCTCCCCCAAAAACATCACTACACTACCACTATTAAGTTGTCATCACGCAACAAAAGTCTTCGCAACCCACAATAATTACCATGTTCTTAGAAGAAGAGGTAAGAAGAAATAAGTTCCAGCATACAGAAAATTGCTATCATTCACAGTAGCCAAAAGACCAAGGAAAAAAATAGATAGCATTGAGGTTGAAAACACAAGATAGATCATCTGACCTCAAATACTTATAGTACAACTTTTTCTTTCAATAAGAAACATTTTTTTCTTTTATAACAGATCCCGCCAATTCCAACAAAGGATGCTTGGAAACCACAACACGAGATTCGGATAAAAACCAATAAGATCATTCAACATGTCGCTTACTCAAAGCAACCTCGGCTATCACACAAGTCATAAGGTCCAAAAAGATTCCAATCGTAAATCTCACACCTTTCAATTCAATTAGTATTATGGAATTAACAAATTCCTTTATTTTAAAACATTCAACACCATAATCACAATTACATGCTATCGATTGTATTCACAACAAGATAAAACATTCTTTGCAAAAATCATCATATCATCTCACTCCTTCATATTTTTCCAAAAGGAACACCATAACTCACTTCATCATGTTCTTATTATCCAAATAAGATTCCAACTACTTAATCTAGTTAAACCTAGTGCATAAGCCATCATATTAAAACAAACTCTTTAACAAGATGATATTAGAACATAACAACCTCACAAAATATGCTAGTATGAATCTCTTATTAGATTTCATACATTTATCTCAGATCGATGCTCAACTCTAGTTTAGCAAAAGTAATTACACTCTAGCCATTGTCACAATAATTGATTATTTATTTTTCATCAAGATAGCATTAATGATCCTATCTCTAATTTGCAATCACAAAGACAATAAAGAGCACAGATTCAATACTCCACCTTATGTTAAGATATTAAAATAAAATAACTTTAAACATCAATAATACCACTTTACAAGACAAGATTCCACAAGTCAATACATCACCTTCATCCATTTCTCAGATACATGTTTCAACAATTTAGCATGGTAAAAGTTACATAAATTTAACAGTTGTACATGCTCATCAAGTATGTAAAAGAGAACATTTTAAAGGTTAATCTTATTAGGCAATATTCCAACACCTCCTTACTTGACCATCCTGAATGGTCAGATTAATTACTTAAGATCGATCAATCCAATCTATCCAACAAGTTGGGAAAATTAAACAACTACAATAGTCAAAACAATTGTTTTTCATATTCCTTAATAAATGCATGAGTTCTACACATGTATCGCTAAATTCTTAGGCACAAATCTTCAAGAAACTACAACAGGACAACATCATATTCATCAACTTCACTTCTAAGGATGTTAGTAGAAATTAATGATGTACCACGCTAACTTTTCAACTTGATAATTCACAATCTATCAATTATTTACATAATTTCCACCTACTACTTAAACACAACAAAACATCACAAAGGGGTTTTAACACTCCTTCTAGAGAGAAAACAAACTTCAAAACAAATGCATAGAGCCAATGCCTCCACAAGTTAATGAACTTCCCACATAAAGCTTTGATTCTCTCTCAAAATATCAAACGAAAAACAAGAGTCATGTTTTCCAAAGAAGAAAAATGGAACAACACGGAAAAACCAGTTCTCAAAAAGCACTCGCTCACGAGCAAGAAACAACCCATCAATCGAAAGAAACGATACTTGGTCTCAAGAACAATTGGAGGCCTATTGACACCCAACAACCGCAATAAACATGCTAACCCGAGAGAAAATCATTAATCGCAATAGGCCAAGAATCGCCAACATCAATTCAAGGAGGATAACACTTTTTTAAGAAACTTACCCATGACATCCGCAACTAAGTTACCCGAGGTAATCGCATCAATATCCCCGCACCACTAACGGGTATAAACCGGCAATGCCCAAGGCAACAAACCGCAAAACCTACCTCTTATCGTTGACTATCCTCACTCATAGCGACTCATAGAATCAACACATAAACATACAAGATTATCTCATAGCATGAATAATCAATATAACATGTCAAAGCATGAATGCAATGCTTGACCCATCCCATCCTACTGCACCAAAGTGTCAATTTAATATTTTTATTTACCACGCACCTAAAGCCCGCTCGATACCAACCAGTAACACCCCAGACCCACATTACCCTCGAATGCTACTAAACCACTCACCAGCTGTAAATTTCAAGATAATTTGTTCGACAACAATTTCTAGACATGAAGCAATAAGCGGAAGCATAAACAATTAAGGGAACAAAGATAACGGTAACAAGTTCAATAGTTAAAACAACCTCTAGCAGATTAATCAAAGGAATAGTTACAAGTCCATCATTATTAAATAAAATATTCACCCACAAATAGCTAAGCATTTGACTAGAATTTCATCGACTTTATTACAGCATGAGTTGATGAACCAAGTGCATTATTGTGGTGCCGCTCTACCCAACCCATGAATGCTCAACAATCACCGTAGGGGAAAACAAGGGTGAGAATAAAATCTCAAAGAAGCAAACTGCTTTAATCGGCTATTCGGACTACAAACAAATATACAACATCATTACAGATATCCACATGTCCACATCCATAATGTGCATCCACATTCATTACAAGTTAATTAAACTACAAAGATATTAAGCATCAATATCCATTTCCCATAATGATCACAATTATAGCCTCAACCATGTTTACTACCATCAATAGTAAAATATTAGCAAATGAATCTTGATTAACTTCTTCATATTATGCACCACTACCACTACCAATGACAATAAAGCATTAACAAGTTTTACCTCATAACTTTACTATTTCTCGCATCCACAATCTGCTATCAACAATTACCACAAGAGAGTAGAATCTCATGCCATAATCACAACCACTACCATACCACAAGGGATGAACCCCAATCCACGACATAGCCATTTTCCTCACACCACAAGTGACTCTCATGAGCCAATTCCACATTACAACTATAAAGTTGTAGTTATTTGTAAAATAACTTCACCACAATATCTTGCATAAGTATGCAAATGATCTTTCCACAATGTAATGCATATGTATGCTATGCTCCATCGCACCTTTACCCAACAAGGTAAAAGTATGTATCGTGCTACGGCAATGCACGATGTTGTACCCAGTCTGGTCGCGCTATAAGCGGCGACATCCACAATGCAAATGTCATGATATGTCATGAATGATATGATAATCATAAACCACAAGAATTTAACCACGAAGGTCAACAACATACTCATCATGAGTATTTTCTCATAATCCACATGTGTCTCATTAAGCACAATACCATTGTGTCATAAGACCATTACCACATAACCCACACCCGATTCACCAAGATCAAAATCAATCGATCTAAATGGAACTCTACCACATAGACCACAACATGATCATCATGAATATAACCACAAGGAATTATCAATATGTCCACCTTGAGTTTATTTTCATATTCCGCATTTGGCTCATTAAGCAAATTACCACATGACTACCAACAACTCTTCCAACGCATGGCAAAAATGAATATTAATTTGCTACCACGACCTCATTCATAAAACATGCAACCATGGCATATAACTTCAAGTTATGAAAAACATGTATATTGCAAGTAGTAAGAATAACGAGTTAAACCGTAGCACAACCGCTACATTTACTTGCCTTCCGCAGAAGCGCAGAGGTAAAGAAGATGTCCCTAAACCGGCCTCTCGCCTACGAAGTAAGTACTAAATGAATACAACATATAACATAGCGCTTCCATTAACGTTCTACAACGCCTTCCCGACAATCCACAATTAACTAGTTAGCTCTAATCTGAAAACAGACTACTCGAGCACAACCCAAACTGGACAGTAGAACGGTAAATATCATATCTATTGATCTGGAACTCGGAATGAGGTGAGACCAATTTCTATGGATTCTAAACTGACAAATCTACAATACTCTAGTTGACAAGGTAAGCCAAATCGACCAAATTAATATACTAACAGGTAATTGAAAATAGCAGTACAGAATCTGTCCGAACAGTTAAGACAACAAGATTAAAACATCCATAACTTTTAATCTACAACTCCGAATTGAGCGTTCTTTAACAATCTTAAAAGTTTATGAAATTATCTACATTAACCTAGTTGGGATGAAACCCTGATTCGTCCATTAACAAACACCTATTTTAAAAGACAACTTAAAAGGTAATTCTCGTCGAATTCTGGACAGCAGATATTAAATCTATCATAACTTTTGAATCGAAAGTCGAATCAAGTGATCTTGGCGCCACCGAAAGCTAAGAACATTATCTAAATAACTCTAGGAGATCAAAATCCCTAATTCTGCCTCTAAACACACGAAACAAGCCGCGCAAGAAACTGGACAGAATTGAATTTGTAGCGCAGCAATTCAATCCAATCAAACCAATCGAATTCGCATCTAATACAACTTAGACAGCAAAGAACGCCTCGTTACCCTTGTAGAACCTTGGGAAACGCTGGTTGAATCCAAGAAGAAGATCCTTCTTCTCCTCCTTTCTCTCCCTTCTTCTTCCTCCCAAGACCAGTAGCAAGGAGCAGCAAAGGGGCGACATGGAGGGCGTGGCAGCAAAGGGAGGAGGGTTGCTACAGAGGCGGGGTACTGTAGCTGCGTGCTACAGTAAAAAGACCTAGGGTTTGGTTGGCCCTTCTTAAACCAACTTCCCACTTGGGCCAAACAACGTGGGCGAAAGCCCAAGATTAAATCTCCTCTAAAAACTGATTTCTCTTTTTAATTCCTGTTAAATACCTTTCTCATTTCAATTAATTCTCTAATGTTAAATAGGATATTACATAATCACTGATGGATACTTTCATGTTAAGAGAAATCCCTCTCTAAACTATATTGCACTTGAAAATTCAATAAATTTCTCTTCCCCGAATAATATATTCTCTCAAATTGATATTCGGGGTATTACAAGCTTCTTCTCAATGGTCCGAAGCCTGTCCTTAGCTTCCATGGGATCTTGGGAGCTGGAGAACACTGGCGGGTTAGTCCGTTGGAAGTGTAATACCCTATTTTTGATCAGGAAGAAACCTGTTCAATTTGAATTCAAAAGTATAAAAGGGGTTTTCATTTGTTCTTCCAGTACACAATGCGGAAGAATGTGAAATAAGTAAATCAACTAATGGCAAGACAAAATAAACAGACATGGTGAAGGTATCCTTCCTTCGCTAAGTTATTTAATATCGAACAACAACATCAATGTGGAGAAGGTATCCTTCCTTCACCAATTATAATTTAATTATTACGAGTTCATCATTAACGAATGAATGATAGATCTAAAATTTATTCTTGAACATGAATTTGATGATGTGAACAAGTAGTGCATGTCTACTCCCTCCCATGTGAGTCAACATCGGGGTTACCTAAAATAAACAAACAACGCAAGAGTGAGTCCACGACTCAAAAAGTACAATAAAGGGACATAACACACATATGAACAAGTCAACATCATAAAATAATATGAACATACAACTAATGTGAGAAGTTAACGTCGGATAAATTAATCTAATCGTAGCGATTAATTTTATTCGGGAGAGGGAAATTTGTTTAAATTTCAGTTTTTGGGGGCACTTTTGATCTTGGGCCTCCGACCCATGTTTGTGCAGCCTTGAGGGCCAGCTTTAAGTGGGCCAAGAGGGGAGGCACCCCAAAAGCCCAAGCCGCCTCCTCCTAAACCCTAGGCCGAACTCCTCCTCCCCTTTTCCACCCTTGGCCGCCACCCTCTCCTCATCTCCTTCCTGCGCCTCCACCTCCACCCCTTCCCATGGCAGCCACCTCCATTTCCTCCCTTGGCAACCATCTCCTCTCCGTTGGTGCCGCGGCCAAGCAAAGAAGAAAGGGGAAGTGGGGAGAGGAGATCATCGTGAGGGTTTCAACGATTCACATGTCTTCGAGGGTATTCTTCAACTTCCCGCTGTTGGTTCAATTCGTTCTTGTTAGAAATCGTTTGTTTAGTGGTAGACGTGATTCGGATCGTTTTTTATTAGATCGAACTGCTGCGTTCAGAAAATCAATTCTGTCCAGATTGTTGCGGGGTCTGTTTCGTGGTGTTAGAGGCCGAATCTGAGTTGATCATCTCCTAGAGATATTTAGGTCTTGTTCTTAGCTTTCAGTGTCCGCCAAGATCACCTCATTCCGACGAACGAGTCAAAAGTTATGATAGATTTATTATCTGCTGTCCAGAATCCTGACGAGAATTAGCAGTCTCTGTATAGGTTGATATATGGCCTAGTTAGAGGGTGATTCAGAGGTCTTGCCCATAACAAATTTTTAAGGTGATATCACTAACTTTCAGGATTGATAAAGAACACCTCATTTGGATTTATAGATCAAAAGTTATGCACTTTTCTTTGTGGTTGTCCAGATTGTAGGTCGATCTGTCCAGATTGTATGACGCTTTCTATCTTTAGTTTTGACCCGTGTGCCACTTTTTGCTAAAGGCAAAATATGAATGTCGTGCCAACTAGGTTATTGTAGATAATTTCATAACCTTTTCAGATTGTTAAATAACACTCAATTCGGAGTTGTAGTTTAAAAGTTATGGACGTTTTAGCTCTGCTGTTCTATTTGCTCACAGAATCGGTTCGTGTTTCGCTTGATAGTTAGCAATTTAGTTTGGCCGAATTGGGTTATCTCGTCAACTACAAAGTTGTAGATATATTTTTAAGCTCGTGTAGGATCTGGGATCATCTCTTTTGAGTCCCAGATCATTAGTTTTGGTCTTTACCGTGCTGCTGTCCGGATGGGATTCCATGTTGTCAGCTGGAATTTCAGATTTGGGTTATGACTATGTTTTGGGTGTGCAAGAGGGTATTGTAGAATATTAATTCATGTTGGGCTCTATGTTGTTCTTATTTCGTTACTTAATTGTTTAGGCTGCGAGGCTACGGTTTGGGAGCGCCATCGTTGCCTACTAACGCGCGTAACGCGGAAGGCAAGTATTTTGTTGATTTTAAGTCTTGTGATTGTGAATGTTTACATGAATATAATGTGACATATTGTGTTACCCGAGATGCCGAATCGTTATGTTCTTTCATTATGTGGAGTATATACTGAGAGATGGTATTATCCCTGTTCATGTGCATATCATGCATCCTGTTATTCATGTTATGTCCACGGGAGTGGATTGTAAGTCCCACCATTCCAATGTGGGCAGATTTGGACATTGGTATGTCCCGTCCACGGGAGTTGATTGAAAGACCCATAAATTCCAGTATGGGCACGTAAGACCCATCAATTCCAGTATGGGCAGCTTTGGACAGCTATATGAAACGTTCTTCATATAGGACTTGGATCCCCGCACTTTTGTTAAGGTGCGGGCTTAATCAACACCGACAGTGTGTCACTCGCTATACCGGTATAAGCACGTGTGCAGTCCATCCTTGAATATATTCATTCATGCCATGCATTCCTAGGTTTTCATTCGATGTATGTTCATATTCTTTTATGATGTTGACTTGTTCATATGTGTGTTATGTCCCTTTATCGCATTTGCTTGAAGTCGTGGACTCATTCTTGCGTTGTTTGTTTATTTTAGGTAACCCCTGATATTGGCTCACATGGGAGGGAGTAGACACGCACTACTTGTTCACATCATCAAATTCATGTTCAAGAATAAATTTTAGATCTATCATTCATTCGTTAATGATGAACTGTAATAATTAAATTATAATTGGTGAAGGAAGGATACCTTCTCCACATTGATGTTGTTGTTCAGTATTAAATAACTTAGCAGGCGAAGGAAGGATACCTTCACCATGTCCTGTTTATTTTTGTGCTGCCACTAGTTGATTTACTTATTTCACATTCTTCCGCATTGTGTAGATTGTTAGAGTATTTAGGTGGCATCTTGGCTTCCGAACAGCCAGGGTGTTACAGTTGGTATCAAAGCGGGCTTTAGGTCCGTGGTAATTAAGTTATTAAATTGACACACTGTGCACAGTAGGTGGGGTTGGAAAATTACCTTTGCTTCCGCAATATCTTTTATTATGTTTCATTTTGTTGAGCAATTGTTGAATTGCTTCTGTACTATCATCCTTGTTGGTAATATATGATTTACTATGATATTCAATATCTATGAACTAATACTATGATTGTCATGAGATGATCCTATATATTCATAGTTGAGTATTTTGGTGAAGCGTGTTGTTATCGGATGATAAGAAGTGGAGGTCGTGGTTGTTACTCCGATTCACTGTGTTACACCACTGTTCGCAGTACGTGGTTAGAGGAGTAGTTACCCCGAGTATCATCGTTTCAGGTGCTAAGTGTGAGTTGCTTTAGAAAGTTGTTCTCTTTCTTCATTTCTGAATTTGGCAATTCTTGTCCTGTGGTGGTTGATGAATTTCTCCTGGGTTTGTGGTTCATGATAGTTTATGGTTTTCAATAGATCCCTCTTGGTTCTCTGAAACAATTATTGTTTTTCGACTGATGAGTTGCTTTTACCACTTGTGGTCATTGTCAATTGGCAAAATTGATGTTTTCATGGTTGCTCCTTCTTTCTCATTGAAAAAAAAATGACTCATTTACTCGTTTGATAGCTTGGTTAGTGCGAGTTTTCCGCTGTAAGTTCATTTGCATGGGAAAAGCTTTGGCTTTATGTGTTTCTTTTGGATAACTTCGAGCGTTGAGGTTTGAAGTCTCTCTTTTGCTGAAGTAGGGCGTTAGAATCCTTTTGTGATGTCTTGCTATGCTTAAAATGAGAAGTTATAACTAAACGAATAAATTTTTACGATATGAGTTACCAAGTTGGGTTATTAGCATGATGCAAATCAATTACTCTTAACTACCATCCATGAAAATGAAATTGATTAATTTGAAATGTCCTTGTATTTGATACATGGTGTATGTTAATTAAAGACTGTCCACATCCATTCAGAACCTATAGATCTTACGTAAGAGCTAGATTTGTCTATTTCCTGGTATGCTAAAATTGTTGAAACTTGCATAAAGGACCGGATGGGTCTGGTGTATCGATTCGTGAAACCTTGTTTATAGAAAATTATGTTAGTGAATCTTTAATCATGTTTTGAAATGATTTCTGAACGAAGGTGAAACGTGAATCTATGTTTAAATATGGTTATGTGATTGCAAATGGAATTAGTACTGTATGTACACACATGATTAATACCATCATCGATTGTTAATGAGCGCTGAAGAAGGTGTTAAGCAACACCAATAGTTGAGTAGATTAATTTCGTAAGTAGTCTTTGCTTTCGTGCCTTGTGATATTGATATTGCTTAGCATAATCTTGTTATAATAAATTTGTTTCAACCTTGTGGTTTGTATTCCATTTGGGAAGTTTTAGGATGGAATAATAAAGTTTGATGATTCTCGGACTAGTGTATGTTGTCGATGTTATTAATCGGTCAAAATGAGAGAATGAGGTTAATTCGTAGTAATTTGATCACCTATGGTGATATTCTCTAAATGGTCAAATTTCAAGTTTTATGTTCATGATCTTTTGAGGGTCCAGGCTTTTATGTAGTAAATGAAGTTTATCGAGTCACGTTATGTTGCAAAGTTATAATGGTTCTTCAGTGACGCAAGTGCTTCGATTTTGAATACTTATTTGTTCTTATCTGTTAAGATTCGATATTCTCTTCTTGTGAGGCTTATGCTTTCAACTGTGGACTTCACTTATGTTCTATAAGTTCATTGCTTAATTGGTTTCTTCCTTGGTCCCGTGTTCAAGCGTAGTGGTAGATGAGTTTTCTAGTTGGTGAAAGTCGTATCTATTTGTCTCTTCTTTTGAGAAAGAATCAACCCACTCTTTTCACGTGGGTCTTTCGAAGTGTTTTCTAATTGTTGTTGTAAAATTGATGTTAATACCCATAGTAAATTTGATCGCCTTTGGTGATATCGTTCAGATGAGAATATTTCAAGTTTAGTTTTCGTGATATTTTCTTTTAGCTATTGAATCAGCTGGTAGCTGAAATTATTTTAAATAAATTGAGGTATTGAATTGTCTTGTTGCTTCTTAAGAGATTCATGTGATTGAATCTTAACGGATTTCTGGTTTGAGTTGGCAACGTGAAGCTGCAATTAAAGAAAATATTGTTGGTTCCCTTAAAAGGAGATTAATCTGCTTGCTTTTCATGAAATCCCGTAATTGGAAGAGTTTCGAGTTTGGTGATTGAGATTATTTGGATCTCATGTTTCTTGTGTAGTTGAACGGTTCTGAACAAATATGACGTATTGAAGAATTTCATTGGTTCTTAATTAGTCCTTGTGGTTTGGACTAAAGATCTTATCTTGTACGTTGTGGCAAAGCGATGTTAGTCAAAGAATTAATTTCAGTGTTAAAGGAAAGAGTGCAGTAGGAATATTTGAGAATTTGAGTCAACTTTTGTAACTTGTAGTTATTCGAATTGTTCATATTTTTTTTGCTCTTTACACTCAAGAGTTGTCGAGTTTCAATCGCAATGTCATTCTTTTTATTGGTGGTTATTTGCTATTCCCTTTTCGAGGATGTGTGCCCTTCACGTGAACTCAACTTTCGTTTTCCCAGATCTTCATTACTAGATTATTTCTTTTGGTCTCGTGCTTACTGTGAGCAGCAACATTTTCCTGTGTGGTGAAATTTGTTCGTGTTCGCCTCTTTCTTTTGAGAAAGGATCAACCGTTTTGTGCTGTAAAGTTTTACAACTCGTAAGTTGTTATTTTTTTGGTGGTGGTTAAGTGATTGTAGGGGTGAGATTTTGCTACCCAGCTATTGGAGGAGTAATAGAAGATGAGTTGGTTTTGACTGAACCTCTTGGAGGAAGTTGATTCGATGGAATGTATGGTTTCGAAGTAAAATTGTATATTGTTCAACTAAGTAGGACCTATGGTGTAGTGTAGTCCCAGAACCTTGGTTCATGTTGAAATGTTGGGGATTATCAAATGTATGGAAACCGTAATCAATTTTATAGAGTAACACTATTGAAAGTATCGTGATGTTGTATGAGTGATTCCTGATGATGTCAATGAGTGAGTATGTCGGAATTGTGGGGATCTTAGAGATTTAATCCGATGATTTCATTATTTGTTATAAGAGGAATTCGTTGTAGAGGTCTCGAGAGGTTAAATTTGGGCTTTCCATTTTCATGCTAAACTTTGGTCGCCCAAAGATTTGTGTGTAGAGGAGATAGAAACCGGAGTATTCGAGTAGTGGAATGATTGTCGATAGAACCCTTCTGATGTAGTTCATGAGCGGGTGTACTGAGGATTCTGATGTGTTATTCCTGAAAGTTGGAGGTGATGAAATTGCATGGGTTTTTGAGGTGCTTTGGTGCCTTCTATCAAATTAATGTCATCAGTTGAATGAGTTGTCTAGAGTATTCAGTGGAATCAATAGAGTCTCTCTACAACGGTGTGGATGATGTATTTCGGTTTAAGCCTAATGTAATAGCCCCAAGTTTATAAACAAGTAATAAGATGCTTTATGAACAGAATGAGGTCTTGTTCATAACATTACATTCATTTCTACACTTTGGGCAAGATGTTACAAATTAAAACCTTCCTTTTAGCCAAAACCCTAAAGAACCATTTGAAGTCTTAAAGGAATACAAGATAAAACTTGTATTATGACTGGGAAGTATTTTTATTAAAGCCTAGATAAATTATCTTGGCTAAAAATATTTTTGTTGCATTTTTAGAAATTATTTGGGCTTAAAGAAAAATTTATTGTCTTTAAATAAATATTTTCAGCCTGAAATAAATATTTATGTATTTTACAAAGTGAAAATGTGGTTTATAAAATTTATCTGGGAAATATGTTATCCCAGTAGCTTCCAGTAAAAATTTCATGATTTTATAAATTTATTTGCTATTTTTAAAAGCCCAGTCAAACCTTTTAAATATTTGAATAAGGTTTGGTCAACTAAACCGGTCTAAACCTAAACCCTTGCACTGTAGCGACTGGTCTCATGTGGTTGGGTCCAACCCAATACAATTGGTCGGCTCGGTCACGTTGGCGCAAGCCCAAAACTCACGCGTGATATGAGCCGTTGATCTTCAATCGAGCCGAGCGGCTATAACACCCCGCGAGTGTCCCACGTGTGCATCTTAATCTCCGCCGTTGGATATTGATCTAACGCGAGATCGCAGTGTGCAATCGGACAACTCCGGATCCCTTTTCAATCTCCACCGTTCATTCTCGATCCAACAGCGCACCCCTTTTCGTTTTAAACTTAAAGGCGTGCTTTTCCTTTTTACCGCGTGTTATAAAGCCCGCACTCCTCTGGGCCGTTGGATCTTCATCGTGTGGTCCAGATTGGTGTATGCATTCGGACGACTCCGGATCCCCTCACGATCGCAGCCATTCATTATTGATCTAACGGCGTCGCTTATTCCAATTTGAAATCAGAGGCGCGCGTTTATGCGGGCCTTTGGATTTCAATCTCTGGCGCTCCTTTTGACCGTGGGCCTTTAAAGCCCAAAATCGGTGGATCGTTGGATTTCAATCGTAAGGTCCACATGAGTGTATGCAATCGGACCATCCGGTTCAATTTTCCATCCTGACCGTAGAAATCAGATCCAACGGTGTTGTGCCATCGCATCTAAACGGGGCGACGTGTATCCTTTTAATCGATCGTTGGATTTTAATCCAACGCCTCTCTTTGAAAGCGAGCCCGCGACCCTTCGGGATTTGATTAGATCTCGATCAACCGATCTAGATCGTGCGGTCCATATTAAGTGGTACCGATTCAAATCATTTAATCTCTCTATTTATCACAGCCGCCCATTTCCAATCGGACGGCTGACATTCGTTTGAGCCTTTAGGAGATGCGCATGTTGATCGCCAATGGACCCACATGTCGATGATTCTTATCATCTTCCTTGTCTCTCTCACGCAGCTCTCTCGAAATCAAGGAGAGGTTTATCCCAAAGTTTTTGCAACTAATTTTTGGGATAATTAGCCCTAAATGGACACCTCATCAAGCTCTAGACTTTTCCCAATTGTCCTGTAGCTCAACTCCTTATATATAAACCCTAGCTTTTTGAGTCAGCCATTGTTGACCACCAAGCTCACTTTCTTCCTTCTTTTGATGGGATTTTGCTCCTATCCTTTGCTTATCTATCCTTAAGCGGTTTTACCTTGCATTAAAGATTTGATATCTTTGCGAGTTAAATCGAATTTATCTCTCTGTCGATCAACTTTGAGTTTTGGAATCTTGGTATCTTTCCTATACCGTAAGCCAAGAAGCTCCTGTGAATCATTCTTTTAAGCATCGTAGTTTCAACTTGCTTCAAACTGAAAAGTTGATATTATACCTTTCGGTTTTCCATGTCATTTTCAAAACCTAGGGTTC